>OY998142.1:26008785-26277633 GCA_963921925.1 Sphagnum tenellum | reverse complement strand
TGGTCGCGTGTATGGAGTACGCGGCTGCATGTTTTTGGGAATGCTAATCCTTGCACTTCGAGCATTCATACACTTCGAATCAAGATCTCCTCATCAAGCTCAGGAATCATCATCATCATCTTCTTCATCTGCTTCTTCTTCAACTGGAGATGTGTGTGAGGGACGCAGAGTCTTCGTTCACGAACTACCCACATCCTTCAACACAGATCTTCTCCAGAGATGCAACAAAGGATTAGCAGATTGGATCAATTTCTGCGACCATTGGGTGAACGACGGATTCGGACAAAGGGTCGACAATCCAGAGTATTGGTATGCCACCAACAATTACCTTCTGGAAGTCATGTTCCATCGCCGCATCGTCACGTACCCTTGCAGAACCCTAAACCCTTGGAAAGCGCAGATTTTCTTCCTTCCCTACTACGGCGGTCTTGAAGCTTTGGAGTATTTGTATGGGGAGAAGAAGCATTTGCGCAACTCTCAAGGACTGGATCTCGTCCACTGGCTCGAGCACAATGCTGCGGAAATTTGGTCTCGGCATGGTGGAGCAGATCATTTCATGGTGCTTGGACGAACTGCTTGGGATTTCTTCCGGCAGAATGAGACCAGTTGGGGTACCAGGCTGCTGCAGCAAGTGGAGCTTGCTCATGTGCATGCTTTGGTTTTGGAGAAGATGCCATGGGAGCCGATGCAAGAAGCTGTGCCTTATCCTACCTCCTACCATCCGCCTTCTCTCTCTGCACGCCAAGAATGGATGCAACAGGTGCAAATCCATCAACCCTACTACCTCCATTTCTTGCAAGAATGTATGTATGTGCAATCTTATGCAAACCCCACTGCAATACATCAGTTCTGGAACCATTTGAGAGTGAGGTTTTGGAGGGCAGTGGTATGGAGATTGTGATTGCACCAGGTGCAAATCTATAAACCCTACAACCACCATTTCTTGCAAAAATGTATGTGCAATCTTATGCAAACTGGCCATGCCAACCCCATCTGCAATACATCAGTTCTGTAAAAGAATTCAGAGTGAGGTTTCAGGGGGTGGTGGTATGGACTTTGTCATTGTGCTAGGTATGAATCCATAAACCCTACTACCACCATTTCTTGCCAAATTGTATGTGCAATATGCAAACCCTGCTGCAATACGCCAGTTCTGGAATGAATTCAGAGTGAGGTTTCAGAGGTTGGTGGTATGGATTTTGTTATTGCACCAGGTGCAAATCCATAAACCCTACTACCACCATGTCTTGCAAGAATGTGCAATTTGCAACCCATGCCACACTACAATACATCAGTTCTGGAATTATTTCAGATTGAGGTTTTCTAGGGCAGTGGTATCGGTTTTTGTCATTGCACCAGGTCCAAACCCCTATAGACTGTACCATCCCATTTCCTGCAGGAACTTGCAAATTACAAACCATGCCAACCCCACCAATACATCAATTCTGTAAAGGAATTTAGAGTGATGTTTTTGGATGGTGGAAAAAATACTGAAAATCTTTTGTTACAGCTGTGCCTGTCTATTGGAATGTTTGAGGTTCACTACTGAGAGTAGAAAATGAATCTTTTGTTATTGTAGAGTAATATGAACTTCCATTTTGCATACGGACAAAGTAAGTAGTCACTGAATCCAGGCTCTTTTGAAATCTGCAGGTGAGGAGTAGCAATCGAACAGTGCTGTTCTCATTTGTAGGTGCACCTCGACCTGGAAAACCTGGAGACATTCGGTCACAGTTGATTGAGCAATGCATGAAATCAACAAAATGTAAATTCACAGACTGCACAGGAATGTCATGTGGCAGATACCCACAAGTCCTTCTGCCAGCTTTCATGCATGCTGATTTTTGCTTGCAACCACAAGGTGACACACCCACAAGAAAGTCGACTTTTGATTCCATGATTGCTGGGTGCATACCCGTATTCTTCCATCCAGATTCTGCCTATACACAATACAAATGGCATCTACCTGAGGACCCAAAAGCCTATTCAGTATTGATTGATGAAAAACAGGTACAACAAGATGGGTTGAAGGTAGAAGATGTTCTCTTGAAGTTCAAACAAGAGGAAATCATAGCGCTTCGGGAACGAGTCATCTCTCTCATTCCCAATTTTTTGTACATGAATTTCTCAAGCCCTGGAGAGCTCACAGGCACATTCGATGCATTCGATCTGAGTGTCAACGGGATGCTAAAGAAAGTTAATAGCTGGAAATTGCAATAGCCATCACCATCATTATTTCTAAGGAAGAGAGAATGTGAATACATACTGCATTGAACTGAGTACCAGTTTGGATGAATGTGCAACATTTCGGCTTCATCCAGACTCCTTTTTGTTGCTTAGTTACTGGCTAATTTTGGATGATAAATTTGCAATCAATTTAGACATGTGCTTAGGATCTCAGCCCAGTTCAAATGTAATGTTTATTTTGACATGGATGAAAGAGAATATGGAACTGATTGACTTTCAGTTTGGATGAATGTACGACATTTGGGTTGTATCCAGACTCATTTCTGTCAGTTAGTTGCTGGCTAATCTTTGGATGATAAATTTGGGCTCCATTTAGATTATATTTTGGATGAAATATAAAAGTCAAATAGTGTGAAACCCAATTTTGGCATGTAAAGATATCTAGGAAGAGTGCCTTCCAAAAAAACCAATAAAAGAAATGATTTCTTTTTATTGATGGATGACCATAACAATCAACTTGGGTGGCGACATTTAATTAGTTGTAATGCCAAATGGTGTAAACATAAGAATCAAGCTCGTAACTTAGGAAAAGGAGGGTTTTGATAGAAGACTTGGGATGGTTTTTTTTATTAATGACAATATATTATGGAGGAAGGAATTAGCTTTTGGCTAGTTTTGAAGGAGACAAACAAGAAATGAGAAGGCAAGAAAGTGGGATTAGTGGGGAGGACCAAATAGCCACATGAAGCTTCAAGAGCAAGCACTTGAAATGTTGTTTGTAAAAAACTTTTAAATTCTACTCAAACTTGGAATTTGAAAAGATCAATGTTATGCATTTCACAAATATATACAATCCAATATATGTACATGGAGGGTATGGTAGTGAACCACCATTTCGGGAAGGTTTCCATGCATGCGATATTAATTATAAAATTTACAAATTCATCTCTTTGATTGGGAGTGTATCTCTATGATCTAGAGAGGCAAATCTAAAGTTACATGAGTGTTTGTCAATGATCCAAAGGTAAATTTAATTATTTGCAATGATGAATTGCAAGTGGATCAAGTGTGTGTGTGTGTGTGAACATCTAATCCTTTATTTATGAAAAATGTTGACAATTGAAATCAAAATTTATACTAGCTATTGCATTATGAACTTAGACTTGAACTTGTGTTTAGTTTAAGAAACAAAATTGTGGTCAACAAATCAAACTTTGAAGAGCTTTGCAAAGTAAGACACTCAAAAAATTCTTCTAAAATGTATTTCAAACTTCTTTTAAGTAATCATTTATGCCCAAACATTTTGTAAGTTCAAAAAAGTGTGTGCACCCAAGTGGTTTAATAAAGATTTCTAATTTTTGTTCATGTGTTGGCATATAATCAACTATTATTTCTCCTACTTCAATTTTTTTCTCAAATATACACCATCCAAAAGCAATTGTTGTGATGAAGCATGTATTGATTCATTATGTTTATTCCATAACATAGCTTTAGTTGTGTATGGGTGAACCAAATCAAGTTGCCCACCAAACATTAGTAGTAACTTGGATTTAACAAATCATCTTCCAAATCCAACTTTAGTTGCAAACCCTCCTCCATTGGGGTAGTTGTGCAGATAAATACTCCTTCATGTTAAACCTTTCCAATATGGTAACTACACAAGACCATTGTATCAACATGATTTCATGTGACAAATAAACAAACTCAACATATGTGCAAAGTTACATGATGCTTGGTTTAAACATCTTGAACTTTTTTTCAAGTTGTGCTTCTAAGAAAACCAACTTGGACACATGGTCCCCGATTATCAAAAGATCATCGACGTAAAATAATATGATATAACCCAAAGTTCAACCTCAACTAGTAAGTAGAGGTCATAATTGGTATTACTCTACTCAATCCATGTTTTTGAAAGAAGGCATCTATTTGTGAACACCATGTTTGATTTTGTTTCAAGTCATAGAATGTTTTTTTAAGCTTTCCTAAATTTCAAATAATTACATCAAAAACATTAATTTTCATTGAAGTATGGACTTTGCAATCTAAACAATTATGAGGTCATAGTTCATAAATGTAGGTAAGCTAACTAATCATCCTCCAATAGAAAGAGTATGTAATCCTTGGAGATGTGGTTGCCTTAAATGTCTACACCACAATCTTGTTGGAGTGTTCTCATTAGTTCATTGTTGATCAAAAGATCAAACAAGTTCATTGTATTTGTTTGAACAATCTCAAGTTTGTATAAATCATTCAATTCATATCTAATTCTTGGGCTAAGAACCTCAAAAGGTTTATTTGTTGACATAATTTAACAATTTTTCAAACCAAAGATCACAATGCGTCCTTTATTAACTATGGCCCCAATAGACAAGATAATTTCAATAGTAGTCAAAACATAGATAACATTATTCATGTGCTTTATTTATCCATTGTGCTTGAGGCCAACATTCCTTTTCCATGAATTGCATGTGCATGTGACCTTTTGCAGACTTAATGTTTATTGCATTGACATTAAATTTAATGTCCTGCCCGTATGTATAGCCTCATACATGACGGCCAATTACGGGCATGCCAATCATCCTTTTAGGGTTAATGTACGCTTTTAGGGTTAAGGTACATTTTTAGGTTACTGTATGTTATTAGGTGCTTTAGGGTTATGGCTTGTTTAGGGTTTCAGTTTTGTTCACAGTTGTATGAAAGGCCAAGCTCTTCCCTTCTATTGTTAAATTTGTTAGAATTCCTTTATCAAGGAGAGTTTCTTCCATAATCAGACTAAATTTCTAGATACTCATGATGACTATTACATGGTCACCGTTTAAATACATTACATTTTCTTTCTTTCTTTCCGGTTCAATTTAATATACATTAGAATTTTATCTCAACCTCCTCTTGTGCATTGTATATATATGTGCATGCATCTATTTTTGGTTGATTAATTTCTACCTTTGACTAGTTTTAATTTTTTTGTTCAATAGAATTTACTATGGATTTACACCCTAACAACATCAAACGTCACGACATTAAGCGTTATGAAACATTTAAATTTTCCACTAACATGAGTGGATGCACCATTATTGGTATATTAATTGGTAATTTGTTTATGGGAAGATTAAAAGCAAGCATAACTATTTCCAAAATATCTAATATAACTTTTGCTTTGACATGATTCCTTCCACCTTTTCTTCTTCCTCCATGGTGTTAATGTTTAACCATTGTTTACAAATTAAAGGGATCTTTCTTATTGGCTAAAGACATTCATGAAAGTAGCACCCATGTTCACCACAGTTGTTACAATTTTGAGGTTGTCCTTGATAGTTTTTGCATCTACATTCTATATCAAGACATCCCACAATCCCAATGTTTGAAAATTGAACTCATCCTTAAAAACCCATATTGTGGCAATATTGATTAAGGTACTAGTAGCTTTGAATCATGGTTTGATTTTGGTGAATAAGTGTTTTATGATTCACTCACTTTGCGTCTTTTTCCTATTCCTCCAACATTGACGTTGATGACAATTTCTCAAGAAAAGGAAGCGTATCTAAAGCTCTCATGATTTGGTGAATGTCATTGAATATCAAATGAATTATTTAATATTTTGTGATCAAGGATGACCATTTTAATTCTTGCTAATTTGGTGATAATTTCCTTGAATGTTTTTTAAAATTCTATGGTCCATGGGTTATGTTAGTCATCTATAATATGCGCAATAAAACTTCTTCTCCAACATCAATGATTGAAAAAAATTGTGAGAATCATACAAGTTTTTCATAATGTCAAACACCTCCTTTGGATGATCAACATCTACAATGTATGAATTAACTTGTCTTTAATGATCAGAACAAATATCATGGCCATTGCCTTGTCTTGGTGATCCTTCAAGTTGAATGGTGCTAGGTTCACCACTTGAACACCTTCAACTCCTTGTCATTTAGTTGTCTAGATTGCCATCACAATCTCTTCCTAAGTACGCATCCACGTCAACTCCCAAAGTTTTCCCCTCTTCAATGTGAAGCCAATTTTCACCTTCCAAAATTTGTAGTTGTTTAAGCCTTCAAGCTTGTTTGTATGTGTGAAACTAACAATGTGTTGTGTCTATTCAATGTTCGTGGTGGGCATCATTGTGTTCGATTGTTGTTCACATTGTGCAAATTTTAAAATAATTTTTTTGCATGAAAAATGCAATGCATGTTTACTTACTTTTTTTCATGAGTTGTAAAAGCCTTTCATTTGGGACATTTAATGTAGTCATGTGATACATATTTTCCACTATGCAATCCATGATTAAGTGTGGTATATGTTCCAAAAAGGCTTGTCATGAGGTAAGAATGTGGTGAGAAGGATCATTGATGTTCCACATTATTAGAATGGATGTTTCTTAGTCACGTGTATTAGTTATGTTTAAATATCATTTACGTTACTTGTGTATACTTCCTAGAGATGGGCTTTGTGTAGAAAGAAAGTTGGTAGTTTTAGAATATAGTTGATAAAATCTAAAAGGTATCCATTTTTTATTACATAGTCTTTCACTTTATATTCTTTACTTTTTCATGTTTATGGGTGGGGATTGGGGAATATTGACATGACATGTTGAATGTGCTAAACAATGATAAAGGCCCAAATTGGAAGGGGGTGTTTTGTTAAGAATCTTTGTTAGGGAGGGGGGATTTCAATGATTAGTTTTTTTTTTAATAGTTTAATTGACTCAACGTTTTTTTAAATTTCTAGTAATTAACCAAGTGTGGTTTCTAATTATGAAGGCATTAGTAGTGGGCCAATGACATTTGTCTTGTGCAAAAGTTTATTCAATTTTGGCAAGTTATTTTAGTTGAGTGGCATATGAGGATTTGAACATTAGTTTTAAACTATTGAGTTTCATTCTTCGAGACAAAAGGCAAGGAGGGTGAATAAACAAGTATTTCATAACTTTTTTCCTTGCTTTATTTCATTAAATAATTTTGGTTCTTTTATTCCACGAGTTAGCTTTATAGAGTAACTTGACTCGGTAGCTTTTATATTTGAGAACACCAATGACATTCCCAACAATGTAAACTCCTCATTTTTTAAACACATACTATAACCACCATTCACATTTGGAAAAAAATGTTGAATTAAAAAATATATAATGTCTCAAATTTGTATTATTTCAATTTTTTGATAGTAAAAAATAAATACAAAAGATGCAATCATAATTTCCAAAGTATAAGAATAATCTTATGGTTTAAACAATTTGTAGTTCACTACAAGTTGGGAGTTTGATTCCCAACTTTTTTGATAATGTTATTTACAATTTATTATTATTTTTCATTTTTCATTCAAGAAATTATCAAATGTTAAACTATGATGGTAGGTATAGTAGTGGAAATCAAATTGCCTTTCACTCAACTTGATTTTCACGTGATTTTCATTTCAAGTGACTATGCTCCTTGTTAACAACACTTAAACATTCAAACATCTACCTTTCACATAGTATTCATATTTAGCCCATCGGGTTCAAAAGCCATTACACATTAATAATTCATAGTTTTTCAAGCCTTCTAACTTGGTTACCTTGTCCATTGGGATTAGAAATTTGGTCAATTTGATTGGAGGTCTTAATTGTTGAAGTGACATATTTATGTTGGTTGGTTTGATTATGTAAAGTGGCCCTTTTGATTACTTAGTCAAATGTGACACTTAGTCAAATAGGATAAAAATGAATGTTGTAGTCAAATGGGACATGCATTAATTTTGATCATAGTTCATTTAACAATTTAGAATTACACTTATTCTCTCATACATGGTGTTCCTATATATATATATATTCATGAAACATTGATCTATGCCCTGATTTGTTTTCAAATGTTTAAAGTAAATGCATAATTTTTAAGGCAATTCACTATAACATATTGTCCATTGTTGAAAGTTGTAAGCACAATGAATTTTTAAAATTTACATGAAGTGATTAAATGTGTATTATTGCAATCAAAATTATATGATATTGAATCAACAAAATCACATTTGTTTCAACATATAAATTTGATTATATTTTTGAACCTCATTAGTTGCAAATGTACTCAAATCACCACCTTCAATTGGTAATTAAAATAAACACATTAAAAATCATTGTTAACTTCATCATCTAGCTATTGTTACCATCATCATCCTTTATATGATGCATATATATCACATTTTAACATCATTTTGAGAGGCATGTTCTATCTCTAGTTGATTCATATTTTATAAGTACTAGCCAAATGTCCAAACATTGGTCAATAATGAAAATAAATATCTTTAATTGAAATAATGCCCTCATGTTTTTTTTTTTTTCTTTTAGTATTGGATAAATTACTACATATATTTCATTCAAGGTTTATTTGTGGCAATTTTTTGCCACTTAATGACAATTTTTTTTATGTCTATCCAAAGGATTTTCTTGGAAAACAAGTGCAAATTCACCATATTTAGACCATATGTTTTTGTATATTGTTAATAAGCTAGGGTTTGAAAAAAAATCTATTGGTTTATTTGACCTTTACCCAAATTTAACTAAGTCCTCTTGTAGGTGATTGTTGATCCACCAACTATTGCAAAAACTTGAAAAAAAACTTTTAATTGTATTGCCTTATGGATTACATTATTAGTTCTGCATAATAACATTTTAATGTATCAATGAATTATAATGCGATATGCTACATGCTTTTAAAACCAAATGTATAATTAAACAATAAATTTTAATATAAGATCATATGACAAAATTTGGAAAAAAAACAATTCTCTTTTTATTAGAAATTTTCATTGAATAAAATAAAAAACCATTGAAAAACAAAACAAACTCAAGGAGGTTATTTATATTTATTTTAAAATGACATTAGTTCAAAATAAGATATTTATTTGGAGATAAATTTGATTATATATATATAACACATGAGAAATTTTGAAAACATTTATTAAGAAAAAAATACAAAAAAATTATAACTTTACAAATAATGTCTACTTGTAATTATATGTTACATCATATGTATATGTACACACGCTCCATACACATAATTTTACTTTTATTCCTTTGAAAAGTTATTTTCTTTTTGCTTTCAAATACCTTTCCAACCAAAGATACACAATAAATCTCAAGAAAGTTTCAAAAGTAGTCCAATGCATTCATACTTAATAACAAAAAAAAACATTTGGATGTTGCAACATGTAAGAATATGTGGCCTATGGGTGTGTGACCAAAAATGTTTATGCTTGTAAATGCCCATACATGCTCTTCCTAATCTATTTTATTTATGCATGAAGTGTCACCATTTTCCTTTGTTCTAAATTTCATCTTCTAAGTCATATAATCCCAACCAAGAATCATCATGAAAGATTAATGTCAAACTTATCTCTCAATTCTCAAGCTAAAATTTAATGAACATTCATGGCACAAATCCAATAATATATATATATAGTAGGATTTTTTTTTAAATTCAAAGATCATGATCTAAAGGCCAAGCAAAAAAAAATACTTTTGAAACTTTTTTGCTTGGCCTTTAGATCATGATCTTTGAATTTTAAAAAATTATGCATGGTGGATTCCATTGGGTAGAAAATGGCTAGGGTGCTAACCTTATTAATGTGTTCATTGTAGATAACCAAAGGTGAACACACTCTCCTTCAATTTAGGCAATTGGGTATTTTGAAGCACCCTAAATTGATTTGTTCTTTACTTGATAGAGCCTTTCAATGGTGATATGTAGACCTTTTTTCCATTTGAATTCAAAAGCCTTATGTGCTTTATGTTGGGAAGGTTTGCTCCCATGGGCCTCTCCCTTAACTCTTGGGCCTACTACACCCACCCTTGAGTTAGACCCTGAAATTAGGGGACACCCAGGGAGGCAACCCTTCCCCCCATATATATATATATATATAAGGACTTCCAATCACACGGAGTTGATTAATGTGAAACCCATTCTCATGTTCAAAATCAAAAGCCTAAATCCATCAATTGGAACAAATTTTGAAGCAATGTATTTATCAAATGAAAAATATTCCCAAAACTAAAAAAAAAAATTATTTTTTAATATATACCGAAATGGTAAAGATACTACGATATATACTACCTATAAACCCTAAGTTATATTACCTCACTCCTTTAATTCTCTAAAATTGAATTGAAGTGTGGAGTGAGAAAGTGCAAAATGGAAGCTATCATACATAATAGTGACTACATTGCGATTTTTGAATAAGAATAAATTATCAAGTATGGACATACGAATTGAAGTAAGAGAGGAATGTTTTTCCCTTGCATGGAGGTCTTGCATGAAAATTACTCATTTGCAATTGAACCCAATTGGACATTCACAAACGACAACAAGAACTTTTAGGGAAAAGGGTTCATACATATGAATGTGGTTTTTGTTTTGCTTCCGAGTATGGAGTTCTAACTTCTGACTCTTTTGAAGTAGAGCAAGCAACAAAAATTTCAACACATCCTACCTACTATTATTGCAAGTACTTTTGTTTACTATGAAGTACCTAGTACTTACTAGCATGCTCATTTTTCAAGGAATGCAAGGTGTACCCTACTAAACCCCTATTTTTCTTTCCCCTAAAAGAAACACCCATTTTTGTATATGGTCCCTCCAAAAAGTTGCCATATGATATCACCCTAGGAACTTTAAAATAATAATAATAATAATGCCTTTTCCCTTAATTAATTCATTGGAGACAAAACACAAAAAAACTCTTCCTTTAAAAAACAATAACCTTTATAGGTCTACTAAAAAGGAAATCTTCCAAGGTCTTTGTATCATATATATATATATATATATATATAAAAGAAAACCCCAATTGTTTTTAAAAACATAAACTCTAAGTTTTATAGGGCTAAAAAAAAAAATTGAATTATTTTAAAACTTTAAAGCTATATATATTCTCCTAAAGAAAACCCACTTTTGTGGTCCCACAAAAAATAAATAGATTTTATTTTCACAAAATTGAAAAGAAAGCCATAGAGTGACAAAGTTTAGATGAATTTGAGTTTTTCTAAACCCAAAAATGTTGATTTTTTCCAAAACTTTCAAATAAAAAAATTCAAATTAACAATAGAGAAAAATAAAATCCAAAGGAAGTGACAATTTAAAAAACTCCTCTCCCATAAACATGAGCTTGAAACATTAAATAATCAAAATATTCAAATTGGGGCCTGCCAAACTCTTTTTTTTATTTCCAAATAATTAAATAGTTCCAAAAAATGTGCCAATTATCAGTGATAGGTATGGTCATACATGTACTAAAAAAGACCCACCCATCAAAATGTTTTTCTTAAAAAAGAAAACAAGAGAAAAAAGGGGAAAAAAAAGAGGAAAAAAGAGAAAAAAAGAGAAAAACTCTTGGGGTGAGAAAAAACTCTTTGGGGGTGGTCTAAAAAAGAAAGTCCAGTTCTTTTTTTGTCTCCCCCACGACAGTGCACACCCCCTCCACCTCTCCAAGCTCCACTAATTTTGGGCCCCCCCTTCATTAAATCCATTGAACCCAGTGCCTGGGAGTGGCCCCCTAAAGGTCAGAGGCTTCAAGGAGCTAGAGCTTTGCAGACTCAGGTGCTGGTGGGGATTGCTTGGGCACCCCCACATGTAAGCAAAGTACCTTGCTTTTGTTTTCCACTCTTGTTTCTTTGTTGTTGTTGTTGTCATTGTTCTTCTTCTTCTTCTTCTTTTGGGTTTTGGTCCATTTTTGAAGATTTGTGCCCTAGTTTGTTTGGTGTGAGCTTTGGTGATCTCATCACACATGATTTATGTGTGAACAAGAATCTAGTTTTGTTTTTGTTTGTATGTAAAATGCGTCTGTTCTTGTTTATGTAACATCTTACAAGCAAAATTCTTATTTTTTGTTTGTTTGTTTTTGTTTTTTTTTTTTGTGTCAAAAGTCTTGTCTTTGTGTTTTGCTTTTTGGGGTGGTGTTGGGTTTTTTGTTTTGTTTGTTTGTTGTTGTTGTTTTTGAAGATCTGTTCGGAGGAAATGAAGATCCAAATGCCACGTTTTTGGCGGAAATTTCGTGTTGCA
Source organism: Sphagnum tenellum (assembly GCA_963921925.1). Taxonomy (NCBI): domain Eukaryota; kingdom Viridiplantae; phylum Streptophyta; class Sphagnopsida; order Sphagnales; family Sphagnaceae; genus Sphagnum; species Sphagnum tenellum. The sequence goes on along the minus strand of OY998142.1, from coordinate 26,265,424 downwards.
AATTAGCTTCAGAATTTATTCCCTTAGGGTTTATTGCTGTGGAGAGAATCATGGAGTGGAGAAGATTGCAGATCGCAGGAGGAGGAGGCCACTGTTGACAGGTAGCTGCTCCTTGAGAGATTTGAAGAAGCAGGATAAGAAGAAGAAGAAGAAGAAGAAGAAGGGGTCGTTATACTTTTCTGTTTTGTTGGGAAGCCAGAACTCTTTAGGGTGAACTTGAGAAGTGTGCACATGAGGAGGGGACATAAAAAAAGAGAGAAACTTGTTGTGAATGGTCCTGAAGAATTGTGAAGAGCAGCAGCAATCGTACATTTTAGCTACCTAATCTGTGGGAGAGGATGGGCTCAGCATTCGTTGAGTTTTGAAAGAGAAGAGCTTCAGGGTTTGTGGGGGCTGAGGTTGAAAACAAGATGGGGAGTGATAGGGTTAGGTTGAATGTGGGTGGCAAGCCATTTGTGACGAGCCGAACAACCCTAGCAAATGCAGGGAGAGGGTCAATGCTGGCTGCTATGATTGATGAGAACTGGGATCTAGTTTCAGAATTAGTTTCAGAGGAGATTTTCATTGACAGAAACCCTTCGTATTTCTCTGTGCTACTTGATTTGCTGCGCACTGGGGAGTTGCATATCCCTTCAGGTATGTCAGAGAAAGCTCTTTACAGAGAAGCTGAATTCTATGGTATCACCGATCGTGTACGGCATGCAAGAAAAGGGCCTTTGGATGGGAACAGGCTTGAATGTGTCGCTTCAATTTCAGGGCGAGCAACAGGGGATGGAACGGCCATTAGGGCATCACCAGATGGAGGCTGCTGTGTTGCACATGGGAGTATGGTTCATGTTTATAACTGGGCTATGGAGGAACAGATTCCTCTGACTCTTGATTATGTGAATGTGAATGATGTTGGGTTCCTCAACCCTAATTGTGTCGTGATTTGCACTTGTGAGAGAGGGGACCGAGCTGGTGGAATGGCAAGCTTTAATGTCACATCTGGGAAACTGGTGCACAAATTCCAGGTCTGTCATGATGACCAGCTGAAAAATTTCACAGCTGGGGCATTAGCAAGCAGTGATGTTCATCTATATGCAAGTTGTCGGGGACGTAGCTATGAGTATGGGATCGGAACCTGGGATCAGGCCACTGGGCAACAAATAAATTTCCTTTATGAAACTCCTGGTCGTCCTCTTGGTGATGCTTGCAAGCTTCAATGGCTCCCACAGAGCAATCTTCTTCTTGTTGCAACACTTTTCCCTCGAAGTGATCACAGCTTTGTCAGTCTGCTTGATTTCCGAACAAAAGGAAAGGTACATAGCTTAAAGTACTACTCAACCCTTCAAGAAGTCAAGTAACTTGTCACAGTTCCTAGGGTCAAGTGAGTACTGAATACTCCATGTGTGTCAGACTGGAAATGATGGATCTGTCAACTGGATGTCTGCAGAGTCTTATGATCATGTGGTCTGAGAAATTGAGTTGTATTATCTGACAGTGAATTTGTGAGAGAGAGAGTTGAGAACTTGTTGAGATCTCATTTGTGCTTGAACACATTTGACTATTGAATTCCCTTTTTGAATTTGTCACTGAATCTCTTGTTTGCTTCAGGTATGGTCTTGGACAGACTCTTGTCAACGTAAAAGTGCTGACGAGAAAATTGTGATGGATGCGGTTGCGATGGAAGAGTGTTCCACCGTGTGTGTAGTGAACCAGTTTGACAACTTGGGGTTCATTGACATGAGGAACAGTAGCCATCCCGTGCGATGGAGCCACCGCTACCGCTCTGCTCGAGTCTCAGAATGTGAAGAGCGGTGCTATTCAAAGCTTGCAGTGAGTGGATCTCAGCTTTTTTCTAGTAAGAATGACAGTGTCTATGTCTTCTGTAGCCCGGACTGGGATGCTGCTCGTGGGGTTCAGACAGCAAGGCTGCGGAAGACAGAGGGTGGTGGTGCAATTTCAGATATATCGGTGGGTGGTGATAGTCTCTTTGTCCTGCACAATGAGATTAATGTCTTTGATGTCTGGGAAACACCTGGTTCATCTGGTATTGCCGAAGTGCTGTAGTGTAAGGTGTATGGTTGGAGTTTCATACGTTCACAGAGGTCAGCAGGAGAAAGAATCCCTTCACAATTTGTTCTTGGGCTTTCAAGCACTCCAAATCTGCAACCCGGAAATTTGGCCTAGTTGTCAGCATTTGTGTTCCAACTGAAAACCCCAAAAAAGTCAGCATTGTCTGACTTTCTTGCAGATAATGGTCTGTGCAAGTATCAGTTCAGATCTGTGGATCACATATGGTTTCAACTCATAGTCAAGAAGGGACAGGTTTTGGCCTTAAGGACACCCAGTCTCCTAGGTGTCCGACCTCAAAAGAGAGTGTCATGGGGCATGTGCATGTTACACCCGTCTCTTACAGGTGTGCAAGCTCAAAGCTATTAAGGGATTCCCTGAGTTTCTGAAATTTTAGGATATGTTGCTGAAAATGTTATTCTTAATTTCTGCTCCATTTCAATCTGGTTCTTCTCTCTCTTGTGTCAGTGTGGAAATGCAATCTGATGGATGCTTCATCTTGGTTTATCTTGGTGTCATGTCTCTTCCAATCACAGTAATATGTTGCAGATACAGTATGTCAGATAGTTCCAAAGTCCAAGGCCACATTGTTGAATGGTGCACATGATCACAGTTCCATGGTGGTGGGAGAGTACTGCTGGTTTCAAAGTCTTAAAATTGTGTACTCTTGAATGCAATTTAGTGCTAGCTTCAGCTGGATGACATCCTTTTCAAGGCAAATGTGAGTGATTGCTTGGTAAGGTAATAATGGTAAGACCCATGTACGAGATCAGTAGCATGTATCAAAGTCTTTTGATTCCTTGCTTGAGAAAACTTTTGGGTATTACCCATCTTTCAATATTTTGCATGGTTTGTTCATAAACAGAGATTGAAGAAGAAGCCAATTTCATTTCCAAGTGCTCATCTGCTAGCTGTGCAGATTAATTTGTTCAAGTGAGCAATTGTTTAGTTTCAAAACTTTCTTTAACCAACTTAGGCTATTATATTAGGTAGCCATTTTTCTCATAGATTGTAGACTCCACTTTTCAATCATCAAAAAATCTCTCATATGATGAATCTGAAAAGCTTTCCAAATGATGCAAACATCATTCAATCTTGGTTGATATTGATGCTTAGTAGTAGTGGGTCATCCTTTATGTTTTCATTTTCATTTTAGTCCTTCTGGTTGTGTTCTCTTGGAATGAAATTTCCCAAGTTTGCCTCCTTAAAAAAGTCTATATTCCAATGTTCCTAAAGCTCTAGGAGAAATTCCCTTGTGCATGTGGAAGGCACCTTACATTATCCATCTTAAAAAAGAGGAGGAATTGAATGCCAACCATTTAGGAGTGGTAGGGACCTAATGTAGGGACCTAACTTAGTAATAATCTGAATACACCAAAACACATAAAGTAACATTGAAATTGCATGCCAAGTGAGGACTAATATTTTGAGTAAGAATTGAGCCTTGGTTTGATACTAGATTTTGCCTAATGCAACTCGAAGTCCCACCCACCACACTGAAATGTTAGTAAAACTCATGATGAAGTAAACATAATCGTCATGCATGTTCACATCATGGAAACAAAAAGACCATGACATAAAAAATCCAATGGACATACAAACATAATCATCATGCATGTTCACATCATAGAAACAAAAAGACCATGACATAAAAAATCCAATGGACATACAAACATGATCATCATGCATGTTCACATCATAGAAACAAGAAGACCATGACATAAAAATCCAATGGACATATGGTCTCAATTGGTAGCACCAATCTGCATTTTTTGATCCCTCCAACTTATCATGGCCATGTGATAAGGGAAATTCTCATGAGTAAAAAACTCTTGCACAAACATGCAAATAATTGTGTTTAAGTGTTGTCTTAACTCATTGCATAGTTTGATTTTCATGACTGCAATAATGGAGAAATTGTGTTCATCTTTTACATATTCAAAAGCATTGAAACAACTATCTCAACCAACTTCATACACTCATTTAGTCATTAAGTTAGCAATCCATTGTTGCCAATTGTCACTCACCACTTTATCATTAGATTGGCATCAAAAGGTTCAAACATGGGCTTGGGTGCTTTTGCCTTCATAATGAGTTTAAACATGAATTGTTACAAGTCTAAGAGATTGGCATTCAAAGGTTCCACAACATGATCTAGTGAGGGTTTTGCCCTATATGATTCACAATAATGTTTGTTGATGACACTAAGATACAAAAAGAAAGGGGAATTAATATCAAGTTGCATCCAAAATTTGTGAATACATAATGCTTAGGGCATTCATCAACTCAAAATCCATAAAGTGTCATGCAAAATGTAAGGATTTTTGTACTAGGGTTGAAGCTAATAACCTAATCTTGTGTGACTGTGGCAGAATTATTATCCACAACATCACAAAACATTTGGAAATGCTCACATTGCTGGCAATTGTAAAAATTATCAAGTTCATATCTTCATTGGCTCACATTGAATCTTGACATTTCTCAAGATTTTAAGCCCTCTTGTTTTCATGATCTTAATAGGTTTAATGAATTAAAAATGTCACTTAAAGGAGCTTGAAAAACAACAATATAATGGATGGAGCAAATCCTCCAACTTGGCCACCATTAGCAAGTTAGACACAACTTGCACATTAAAGATTTGTATTATCGGTCATGCAATAATGCCTTGTCATGTAAAGAATATGTTTCTCCTTCAATTGTGATGTCGTTTTAATGCAATAACCCCCAAAAAAAGTTCCATCTATACCAAAACAAATGAGCCTTTCACCTAACTCCTTTAAAATCAACCCTCTTCACGATGTAAGGGATTGTGTAATTACAGAGGTTAGATTGTCTATAATGCCACCTTCAATAACATGTTGAAATGTGAAAAAAATAGGCACTTTGCTTGATATATGCTTGCATGACATACACATGAATGGAGACCCAAAAGTACTTATCAATAACAATAATTTATTCTACACTCAAAGACACAAACCTCCCTCCAACCACAATATTTTGTGTTTTCTCTAAAACTTGCTCACACATACAATTTACATTTCACAATCCACCACATCATGCCAATGTTTCATAGGATTGTCAAAAAAATTCAATTACATAAATAATTTTTGGTTTGTTATGTATTCATTCTATCATGGGGTGACCATGATTAAGCTTGAAAAAAATATTGGAATTTTTTTTTTTTTTCTAGTCAACCTATATTGCATTATAAGTGACTTGCTACAACATTATTTCAAGATGTTTAACAAGATACAAGTTTTCATTGGCAACATGAATGTTGTTTTTCTAAAAACAATGATCCTCGTTTAAAAACTTAAGCATGGCTACTAAAGCCTTGTGACAACTTGCATGCTTCCATAAAAAAATCAAGCTTAAAAATAAGGAGCTCACTTCTACTTTCAATTTGGGTGCACACCTTTCATCAAACTTAAATGAGTTTGTCATTAAAACCTAAATCAAATTTTGCCCAATGAAGCTTTGACATTGCCCATGTATTTTGAAAAAACTTATTCAACTCTTAAGTCTTTTTTCTTTTTTTATATATCTCAATGTTCTTTTTTGCCACAAAAGTTTCCAAGATTATGCATTCAAATAACACAATAAAAGGAACATCCATAGGGATAGTAACATTATAATCAACACTAATTAGGGCAATTTTATCCCCAAATAAATACATAAATTTAAAGTTCTTAAGGGGTTAGAGTTTTGACATGACAACCCTAGAGTTGGAATGCAACAATGGTCACACAAATAGTTAAACCTCAAAGACATGATCATGAAAATCAAAATGTAAAAGACACAATCATCAATACATGACCAAGAAAATATGTTGAGAAAACCTTTTGATGCTGAGTTCTTTGTGATGCTGTCCAAACACAAACACACAAATCAAGTAAATTCCTTTCAATTCTTTTGATGTTATTTGAATCCAAACATTGCTACCCAAACACAAAAATCTTTTAAATTTGAAATTTTTTGTAGTTATTCCATGTGAATTGCAATGTTATCCACATCATTAGTTTTTTTTTCAAAAAAGTTTCAAGTTTTAAGATTCCAAGATTTGTAATGTTTTGTTCAAGATTTAGGGTTTTATAATTTTTACGGTTTCAAGATTTAACATTTGAAGTTTTTAAGGTGTTATAAATCTTAGGGTGCTATTTTTCTTTTAGGGTTTCCAAAATAGTAGACTTTGAAGATTTTAGGCCTTTAAAACCCAAAAGAATTTAAGATCTTTAAAGATTAGGGTTTAAAGCTTCAAATTCTATTATTTTTGAAGATTTCTAAAGTTTTAAAAATTTGAAGTTTCAAGATTTTTTCAAGTTTTATAAGCAGGCAACATGTGGCGTTAAGGGCTTCAAAGTTTCAAATTTTATAATCATACTAGATTTTAGGGTTTTCAAAATAAACTAAAGATTTCAATGTTTTAGTGTTTTGAAAGACATTGATTTAGGGTTTAAGATTTGAAGAACTCCAAGATGGCACTTGTTGCCGCATCGCTTTTGTGTCCTTTCACTATAACGTCGAACATTTTCATGTTGAAGAAGGACATTGCCAAGACACACTGCAACAACGCTAGGCTCAACGTCCTAGACAATGCACCCCTGATGGTCTACCGGGTAGCCCTAGTTGGGTATTGGTTAGTCATGGGCATCAAAACCGATAGTTCACTTGTTGACGCGTGGCTATCCAAGATGGAGGCGGCCATTGAGAACATTATGTCTCTTATAGCTGCTGCCAACATTGCGGTCAACCAACTGATGGAGCGCAAAGCAGTTGCAGTAGTCACAATCAAGGTTGTGTTTGCGAAGGAGCCCAAATGGACCACAGTGTTGGCCAAGAACATGTGGTAGGTGGTCAGCCGAGTTCTAGAGACACTGTAGTAGTCACAATCAAGGTTGCATCTGCGGAGGAGCCCAAATGGACCACAGTGATGGCTAAAAACATGCGCCAAGTGGTCAACTGGGCTATGGAAACCCTGGTCGACACACCCAAACAAGAAGAGTGCAAGCTCAACCTACGCCCCACAGGCTTTGAGGCCAAAGAAGGTGAGATTGAAAAGGAGTTTGTGTAACGGCTCAACACAGAGCTATTGCAGGGCCAAATGAGGTTATGCGCCAAGGTCATCGTTGCCACACGGCAGCGGCTTGCAATTGTGTGGGCCTCCACCTCAACGGTGGGCGCACGCCTTGGCGCGGTGCTGTTCAAATTTGCAATAAGCGAGGATTGCCAGGCTGCACTTAGAGGGCACAAAGGCCTAGTAGGGACAAAGTTGGGCCTGGACGAAGACCTCGCGCCCGTGCAACAAGTGTGTAAGTCGAAGCTGTGGTCGTTGTTCAAAGAGGCCAAGGCAGCAAACAAGCGTGCCTTTTGGCGCACAGCTGAACTCTTCATCAACAACATTCGAATTTGCATGCCCTCCTCTGTGTAGGGGGGCCGAGACTAGAAAGACCTATGTGTGATATTATGGAACATGCATGGGGGTGGTGTAAATAAACTGGAAATGGGGGTGCAAACATTATAGATGTTTCAAGGTGTTGACCTTGTTTTACTAACCGAAACCTGACACTTCCTAGGTCAACATTTGCCACATGTTAAAGGGTTTGACTCACTTGCGATAGCATACATTGTGTAGTTGGGAAGAACGAAAGCAATAAAACATAGCGGCAGGGTTACTGTTTACTTTCACAGCTGCTTTAGCCCAAACTTGTCACACTGGAAGGAAGGTCATGATTCTTATCTATGGCTACATGTTAACAAGGGTGTTACTCCTAACTTGTTTGTCTGCATGGTGTATGCTGCCCCTATTAGTTCCAAACACGAGAACGAATCCTTGTTTCAAAACCTAATAGTAGATATTGTTGAAGTTCAAATTTTAAGGGGCATAGTACTATTGGGAGGGGATCTTAATGCGTGTATTGCAACGCTACCAGATACCATTGACACTAGTGACCTTTGTGAACTAGTGACCTTTGTGAACTATTACAAGCGCTTGAACTTGTGGAGACTAAGCAACCAAGCGTTGTGGCTAAGCGACAAAACCACAACGCTAGTGTTAGCGGTTGGGACCGTGAGATCTTGGAACTATGTTGTGACACTGGGTTGTTCATTTTCAATGGTCAAACAACCGGTGACGAATCAGGGGAGTTCACTTGTTTGGAAAATGGGGGGCGTAGCATTCTTGATTATATTATTGGCTCATTTGTAATTTAGCAAATTATTACACACCTTGAGGTGATAATAGATGACACTCACTATTGCACAATGGGGGGAGACTCTAACCATAGGCTGTTGCGCCTACAGTTGATCATCGATTGTACCTTTGTTGAACCACAACATACAATTGTAACAAAAAAATTCTTGCTTAGGTTCAAATATGATAAATCAAAAGTTGAAGAATATCAACTTACTCTAACAACGAATTTTGAAAACCTATGGGTTGCTAATTCAATTGGGCATTTGGGGGCAGATGGGTTACTTGACCTATTATAATAGTGCGTGGGTGTTGTACCAGAATTTACTTTTGGCAACAAGCCCTTGGGAGGGAGCTACAGAAAGAAACATTACTATAAACCATGGTTTGACGCCGACTATCGTATAGTGAAATGTGAGCTGAGGTTCTGGCTGAAAGTTAACCCCAATTCACACATTGCTAAGCATTAGAAAAGTAAACTTATTTATTAAAAAAAAAAGAATTTTTTGGGAAACTGCAAGAGCTCAACATATGTGTATGTTTGCCAAGGTAGATGCGCTTTCATTTTGGAAAAAGTATCGGCCAGGGGCACTTGTTGTGGACAAGTTCAGTGTAGTTACACTTTTGGAAGGCTTTCATGGGCTAATTGGCTAATCTTCGCCACCCATACGGCTGCGAACTAATCACTTAGCTCAGGTGATAGAACCTCCACCTAGCCACACCCTGAACATAGATATTAAACTTGCTGAGTTACTTCAGGCGCTGAAAAAACTACAAAGGAACAAGGTTGTTGGTTTGGATGGTATGAAAACTAAGTTTATTTTGGATGTAGGAGAGTTGCTACATATACCACTATTGACAATGTTCAACTATTTTCTAACAGAAAGTTTTCTAAAAGCCCTTTCCATTGGAGTGGTCCACACATTTTTTTAAGGGGGCAATGCCTCCGAATTTGACAATTAAGGGGGATAATTGTTGGGCCTATCTTAGCAAAGCTGTTCGCTATGATCCTTGACAAAAGGTTAAACGAGTGGGCTGAACAACATGGGCTACGTACCATGGGTCAAGCTGGGTTTCGCAAAGATTACCGCACTACTGACCAACTTTTCATGTTGCGAACTTTGATAGAACAAAGTAAAGCAAAAAAAAACCACTCTATTGTTGCTTTGTGGACTTCAAAAAGGTGTTCGATACTATGCTGTGTGAAATGTTGTGGCAGGTGTTGGTTGGCCTTAGGGTGGAACAACACTTCTTGTAATGCCTACAAGTGATATATGCCAAAGATACTGTATGCATCAACCACCCAAGCGAAGGTGTCACCTCCAGCTTCAGGTGCTAGCAAGGTATGAAACAAGGTTGCCCTCTTAGCCCCTTACTGTTTGGGTTATATTTGGATGCCCTAGAAGGGTGCTTGGACGATACATAATGTGATGCACCGGCCCTAACAAACGTGCACGTATGGCTGTTACTTTTTGCAAATGACCTTGCTCTAATTTTGGAGTTAGAGGTGGGACTATAACAATAGTTAAATGCGTTCCAACAATTCTTTGTTGAACGTGGGCTTACCATGAACGTGAAAAAAACAAAAGTCATGGTGTTCAACTTTGTTGACCCATGCCAAGAGTTTTTGTTTGAAGGTGATGTTATTGAACGTGTGTAAACCTTTAAATACATGGGGATCTTGTTCGATACCACCCCAAACCTGGATAGTGCAGTGGAACATTTAGTAGCTACCAATAGGCATTCATTGTTCGCATTTAACCGCTGTTGTGCGGAGCTACGTTTTATGAACATTAAGCTACGCTCTGACCTCAACACATTGGTGCATTCCACAGCAAGCTACGCCTGTGAAATTTGGGTGGACTCTAATAAAATAAAGGATATTGAAGTAGTGTATTAAGGGTTCTTCAAGTCCTTACTCAGGGTGTGAAAAACAACTAGCATGTCCATCGTGTTGGTAGAATTTAGCAAATACGTTTTTGAACACTTTACATGGGGACAAGCACTGTTGTATTATAACCGTATGAGCATGGTCACTAAAAATTGCATCTTGGGAAAGGCATGGGAAGTCCAATTTGCTATGCTTGTTGCGAGAAAGAAATGTTGGATTGGATCCGTGAAAAAATGGCTATTTAAGCATTAGCCCTAAGAGGTGGCAGGTTTTCTACCTTCGGTTCAATCGTCATTGGAAACGATGCTTCAACTTATAGTGATTCATGTGTTCCAGGCGAGGACTACTCAATCGTCACTGGAAATGGCTCCTTGGGCAATGCACATACATCCAACTTGTCTAATACAGGTGAAAGGCCGGGCAGAAAGCTAAGTGTTTTGGTGTAGAGGTGGGAGTTCGGATGGCTAAGCTGGCCACATTACAACTACTGCAACCAATTGATGTTAGATCTATGACAAGATTCTCAATCAACTAGGAGGCTAAGGCTCCACCCCTTTTAGGTTTTCCCCACACAATGTTGAGTGTAAAAAAGGTGAAGCATAATATGCAGTTAGTTTTCATTGAAAAGCTTTTCACTAATCGCGAGATCGAGATTAGCGTGTAGACAAAAATACTTAAATTTCAAAGGTATGTTATACGAGAGCGAAAACTACTTGTGTGACATCAATTGTGTTCAGCTACGAAAAGTTTTGGTCCGTTTTTGATGTGGCAACTTGCAGCTTGAGGTAGTGTTAGATGCATGGAAGGGCGTGCCATACGCATAGAGGCTTTGTTGAGGCTGTGATTTGGGGAAGGTTGAGGATGAAGAGCACTTGCTCCTTGTCTGTCCAAACACATAGAAAGTCAGGGAACGCTTTTGTTCGGCCTTGCCCCTCACCCACACTAGCATTTTTGTTCAGCTCATGCAGATTACGAACATGGTCGCCTTGGCCAAGTTTGTAGCATGCTGCCAATACCAAAGGACAATTTGTCCTCGATGATCTACTTTTTGTCTAATGGACTTTCTGGTCCCAAACGACCATTAAATTGTGAACAATAATAAAAATAAAATAAAATCATTTTTTGGTTGTTTTGATGTTGTCCAAACAGAAACATAAGAAAAAATCATTGGATCTTTACAATGTTGTTAAAAAAAAATTTAAAAAAAAAAACCTCTTCAATATTGATGTAATAGGTTGCACCATTATAGCTCTTTACAATGCCATCCAGGGTCCTAAAATGAACACATACAAAAAAATTCAAGGAAAAGAAAACCCTCTTATTTCAAAAAAGAAAAATTACATTTTGAGTTTTGACTTTGAACTAAAGATTTACAAATTTCAGTTCTTGGCTCCACACAATGAGTTACAAACACAAACAAACAAAAAAAGCCCTATGAATACCTCACATTTACAAAAAAGAATTTTAATTTAAAAGCTGGTGATTAAATCCAGAACTTCAAACACAAGTGGTATTGCTCCTTGTAATGATCAATTTTGACTATGCAATGTATACACAAGCTTCACAAAACTAAATGTCTCTTCAAGACTCAAGGTGATTTATTGTTTTAGCATTGAAACCTTCTTGGCAGCTCGTGCAATGGCCATTAACACATGAAACAACAAAAAATAACAAAAATAAAATGACATCAATCTTTTTTTTTTATTGATGGTCTCAAATATACAAACTTGAATGCTTGAAAATGAAGACATGAAAAAAACCCTAATTGCTCAAGAAGAATATAATTCCAATGTGAACGGAGGAGGTGAGAAGGTGCTTCCTTTGCAAAACCCTCAATTTTAGTATGTAAGATTTAAACCCTCCATCCCCAACCATCTATGATTGAGGTGACACCCAGGTATTTATGATGAAGGGACATTAGCTAGGAGGAAATTAGCAAATAATTTTGTGTTTTCTTTCTTTTTTCCCCATTTACCTTTTGCAACCCTTCATCACACCAATAGCAAACATATGATTAGTCATTTCAACCCTTGGTTAAGAACTCCGATAACAAAAACTTCATTAGTAATTCACATCCTTGGGCACACCAAACAAATGATTGACAATGGGAAAGGGGCATTACATTAAACAACTATTTGGTAATGGGAGTTTTGGGGTCACTTCAAACAAGAAACTAAATTGTTATAGACTCACTTCACCTCGAAATTAACCACAAATTATACATCTATCAATCTGCACATATTTTTGCTATTGGTGTTAATTTTGGCAAGTGCTGAATTATTCTACATATTTTCAAAACTGAAATAGCTTCTAGAGAGAGTTCTTCACCACTATCCAACAAGTAACAATTCAGAAGATAGTCAGAAACTTATATACAGCTTTCAAGTACATGACCAACAATACAGAAAGATGCTTTGATTTTTATTCCTTTGATAATTCACTTTAATGAAATTTAGCTAAACTATTTTATGGATGATCGCCAATTTAAATACCATCACAAATTTGTCAGAAAAAAATCTGTGCATTCAAGTTCCTAATAGTGACAAATAGAAGTTCACTAGCTTTGAAATAGAAAAAAACCAACTAAAGAAAGTAGAGACAAGAAAACACAACACCACATCAATTTTCAAAATTGATTGTGTACAGGATCAGGACTACTCAAATTATATCCATCGATGTGTGAGGTCCACAGAATTTGAGTGAGCCTGATATCAAAGCATAATCTTAAGGTATGTCTTTCATTACAAGACTTGCACACCCCTGAGATGAAACTGTGTTTCACTTCCTGCTTCAGGTTACTTGGAAACTGTAAACATCATGGTTGCAATAATAATGTACATTTCTTTCTTACAGCTGACTGTTGTATGAGCCAAGGCTTGATCACAATATGAGCATCAAAGTGAACCATGGGCCTATGTAAAAGGACCCCAGGTTTTCTGTAGATGCACATAAAATCACTTTCTGTCCACAAGCAACTCGGAGCAGCACAAATAACTGCAGCTCTCTCCTGGAGCACAAATAACTGCAGCTCTCTCCTGGAGCACAAATAACTGCAGCTCTCTCCCAGGTACAACTTTTGGACAATTTCATTGTCGTAACAATTCAGCCAATACAAGTCCAAAGCAACTATCTGTAAAAGTGCAGACAAACCTCCACAGAAAATAATTTGAAGGCAACATGACAATCAGTGCAGTCATAACCTTGTGAGAGGTGCTCAAAAAGTGCCAGACCATCACCTTCACAGCTATGTACAGGAATTGGTGTATGCATCAGTGTGAACTGATAGCCTACATATCAGGTCCTCAGCTTTCTGTAGATGCCAACAATTTCTTTACTGTAGGCCAACAAACACTGTGGAGGCAGGCATGAATTCCTCTGGTCCACAGTGTTGTGCTCAGTTTAATGGCCAACCAAAGACACAGAACTCCCATGTTAGCTTTCAAGCATTAAACCAACCAACTGTTTGCAGAGTTCAACTTCATACCCATCAGCAACAAAAATCACAATATATACCAAACATGTATCCAATGGAACAATGTACACAGCTGCACCGTTTCTACAAATCTAGCTCCAACTACAGACCCACCCCAGCTGGGCAACTTTCCAACATTTTCCTATTCCCTGAAAGCCACATACGAAGTGTTGGCACTCGTGATCTGATGCTGCAGACTGGAACCAGCTTGCCTGGAATTGAGCAGGGACCTGATTCTTCCATGTGCCCTGCGACCAGCATCTGCAATATCGTCCTCCATCTGCAGAGAATGTCCGCATGTAGATGCTCTTAAAGGGCTGCGTTCTGGGGCCGGACATGCATGAAAAAGCATGTGCATCTCACTTCTTTGCCTCAATGCTCCATCAGATCTGTAAAAATGACCGAGAACTTTGTTACATTTGGCCCGAGTAGAATGTACAATGACCAATATATGTGAAGGCAACACATAGAGAAACAACTCTTACCTCAGTTACCCAGGTGAATACCATCGATGGTCACAGAACTTTTCCCTTGAGCAAAACAACACATCGAGCGGCCATCGGCATTACACAACCACAACCAAAAGACTGTCGTCTTGAAGCTTAGCTCCTGAGCAAAAAAGCCAATGAAAACACTCCCCTGGATTCGGGTCGCTAACAAAGACGCCAAGTTCTCTTGCATCGCCGCGTCTGACGAGCACGGCCTTATATCTACCTCCATCGCCTCGAGGTTTCCAAACTATCTAGGACAAAGAACGAACCAAAAAGAAAGTAGCAAAGACGCAGACACAAAACCACGGCCTACTTAGAGAGACCGATGCGCTGTGAAACCGAAATCTTAGTGCGATGCTCCGCCAGCAGAGAGGTTGCTGCAGGGCCTGCCGCCGCTGCTGCGGCCGCGGCAGCAGCTGCATCAGCTCGCCGCTTAACTTCGTCGAACTCTTCCTTGTCATCCGCCTTCAGTTCCAACCTCGTTGGCTTCCTCCGCAACATCCCGAGCACAGGCTTCTAACCCTAAGAAAAGGCTTGGAGGAGCAGATGGATCAAACTGACGTAGCCGAGCTGCGGTACAGGAACGCGAGGATGGGAAGAGCAAACCCCGACGTTTATACTCTTGTTGTGCGATGCCGCCGTATGACCACGAACCCTAGAAACCCTAGAAAATCTGAAGGAGTAACCGAAACCTAAATTATGAAAGAAAGAAAGAACCACAACAACACCGCAGATTAGGAAGAAGGTGGAGAACAGATTGTGGTGTTTGTGAAGCTCGAGAGGATGGGAGCCATGGAAGACGATGGGCAAGAGGCGGAGAGGAGTTTGGATTCCAAGGATTTGCAGCAGCAAAGCAAGGCGCTGGACTCGTTGACGGACCATGTGGAAGATCGGCAGTTGGATTCCAAGCGAGTGCAGCAGGCGATGGCGTACATCTCCGCCACGGCAGACGCCGACCGCAATGCGCAGAGATTGAGAGAGAAGGAGTTGGCTGCCGTCAAGATCAATCCCGCCGATGTGGACGTCATCGCCAGTGAGCTAGAGCTCGACCGGAAAGTCGCAGAGAGAACTTTGCGAGAGCACAAGGGCGATGCAGTTGCAGCCATTCGCTCATTTCTTCGTTGAAGGATTCCTCTCGACGTTTTCCATTCTTTTCCGCGATTTGCAATCAGGACTTTTAGGACAGGAGGGATTCCTGGCCATATGAACATGCAAGAAGCATCAAACATTGTAGAAAGAAGAAGAGATTTCCACTGTTGCACATGCTCTCTTCTTTTTTCGCCAGATCTCAGAGAGTTCCACAGAAGTGTACCATTGTTGTTCTTGTGAGAAGATGTGTATATGCAGCAGCTGATGAATCATAGTATGTTTTTTCCTGACACAATCTAATCCAGGGAATTTCTGACACCTTCATACTTAATGGCAGCTTGTGAATCCATGCATGCAGTCATGATGCAGGAAGTTGTTATAGGCAACACCCTGAAGAGGAAGGTGGACAGACGATTTCGTTCTTGAATCGAAATCCTACAGCCCTTGCTGTGAATTGTTGAAACTCCAAAACCTGCTGCATTTAGAACCTTAAATCCAGAGGCTTCAACAGGTGACCAGATGCTGTGCAAGCAAGATGGTAAGGTTCAACGGGAGTAGTTTTTGTGTTGGCTTTTGAGCTTCATGAAACACACCCATCCTCTGAATATAGAACCCTAATCCTTGAATCCTTTTGTTCTTTAGGATCAAACTCTAATCCCTGTTTGTTTATGAGCTAATGAGTGTGCCAATGGCAAGCAGCAAGATACTGGTGATGAACTGGATGTGTAAATCAAGTCAGTGGGCTTTCTGCAACTTCGACTGGCGTATGCTGTCATTTTCTTTCTTTGACATTCCCAATTTTTTGAAGACTATGTTATGACGATCTTCTTGTATGTCTTTTGAGCAATGCTGTTTGCATGTTATGTTTGTGGATGATACTCTCTACTTGTGCCCTCACTACTTTCTGATATGAAGTGGCAGTCGACAGCATATAGCTAGCAGATCACATGAAGACTGTTCACTGCCGAATGGTCTTGATGGAAGAGTCTCAGCCAAAGACATAAGACTCTGTTCTCTATTCAAAAAGGTTGCATATAGAGCTTGATGCACACATTAAAATGGCTCTTATCCTTGCATGCTTTTGCTCTCAAAGGTGCAATGTCATTTCTCCATCTCTTTTCCATTTTGCAGCTCTGCATCAATGCAACACTTGTTGGTGAAATTTTAGGTGTACAAAAGCAACTGACACACTAGAGATGCCTTTTGGTGTGACAAAATTCAAGAAGCAAGCTTATTCTTTTCCTGTAAAACTTCTGAAGCCACACCTATGCTCCCCTATCTGTGTGCCATCCTTCTGCAGTTCTCTCTTCAGAACTGGTCCATTCATTGTTCCCCCTGTATCAAAGCAAAATCACTTACATTTCATCCTTCACCTTATTGCATATTGGTTCTGAAATGCAGGTTTTGCTGTTCATGACATCAAACTAACAGTTGTGAATAGTCCAAGTGTTGGAATCAAATTTCAGCATGCAGAGATTTACAGTTAGGGTTTAGGTTCTGGGACTTTGCAATGTCAATGCTGTCTTCCTTTGGAGTTTGTTTTGTGGAACACAGTTCGATGCTTCTGCAAAGACAGACTGCCACGATGGTGCAATGGTCAACCAGGTTTGCTCTCTCAAAGGACTTTCCATGTCTTTGCCAGTGCATATAGTAGACATGGCGTACTTAATTCTTCTTCATCTTCTTCTCATTTTGTTTGGGTTAGCTGGTTTCAAAAATTGCTAAATGCAGGCAACTCATTTCCAAAGATCTCATGGAGTGAAATCTGGGCTTTGGAACACACATTGCCCTGCAAACAGGTGAAGCAGCATTTACTTGTGGAAACTGAGGAAATATTCAATGCTCAAATCAAGGTGGAGGTGAAGAGAAAATCCCCATGATTTCCACACATTCTTCATCATTCTCCCTCTTCTTGATTCAACTACTTGGACAAATCAGCATGAGGTATCAATCCAGAGT
This sequence comes from Sphagnum tenellum, assembly GCA_963921925.1. NCBI lineage: Eukaryota > Viridiplantae > Streptophyta > Sphagnopsida > Sphagnales > Sphagnaceae > Sphagnum > Sphagnum tenellum. Next base: position 26,248,277 of record OY998142.1, on the reverse strand, counting down.
CATGATGAAGAAAAACCTTATCGGGTTATGTGTGGGGCAGCTTCTTCATTTCCAATTTTCATGTCAGGTGAAAACTATTTGACTTTCATATATAGATTCCAATGGCTGTTATGTGTCCAAAAGAAAATTGTGAAGAGTATCTGTGTGCCTCTTCTCTTTTTTTTTAATTCCTTGGAACAATTTGGGTGGAGACCTTGGATCTGGGCATTTTGACAATTCAAGCAAGTAAGCAAGTCTCTTCTGTTTTAGGGTTTCATCAATTGTGTTTTACAAGGCAGCCATTAAAGCTTGTGTTTCTGTAGCTCCTGCACTACTAGGTATTCACCAATCCTTTGAACATAGCAATTAATTCCACCAGGCTCTCAGAGACAACTGATGAATCTTTGAGGACACTCACGCCAAGCTTAACTAACTCATTCCCTTCAAATTGTCTCACCCTTTGCATTAAAACCCTAAACCCTAAAGCCTCCTACCCACCTACATGGATATGAAAATGCAAATTAGCACACGGTTTCATGTTCATGTTATGTATAATAAAATAATCTAATAACCTACCTCTTTCAAGCCTATGTGCAACCTTTTGCCTATGCATTTACAAGGACATGAAAGATCTAAAATGAATTATGATGAACTATTGGGAACCAACTACATGGAAATATATTTTAAAAAGCGGGGAAAAAAAAAGAGGGGGGGATTTTGTTTACTTTGGAACCTCGCCTTTTGGGCAAGGATGCTACACTCAAAATAATAATAATTTTAGTGACAATGGTAACATTAGAGAGTTCATATAGGGTAGACAAGTTTAGGTCAAGTAATTATTTTGTCCTACCAAGATAGATATAGATTTTGAATTTGCTTTGGATGGAATGGTAAAGGTGTCTTTTGAAATGTTTGTTTTTTGCTTAAGATTGTTTTGTTCTCAAATTTGTAATCATGAATGATGGAGGTGATAAAAAGTTTCAATACCTTGTGCACTGATTTATGTCTTATTTCTCTTTAATTGTATCCAATTGGAATTGATTTGATTTTAATCAAATTTGAATTCAATTTGCATGTAGTGTTATTCCATACTTTTAGTCAAGTGGAATTTAATTTTCTTTAAAAAATCATTCATCATTTCATTGTCATTGGTAGTGTGTAGCAACATAGAGCCCAAGTAAGAGTAATAATAAAATTTCAAAAATCTAGATTTTTTGAATGTGGTGATTGAATTCAAGTAACCGTTTCAACAATATGGATTTCATTTAAGAGTTTTTTATGAAAGTAGTAGGAGTAGTAGGATTTTTTAAAAAATTGAACCTTAATTGCTATATGGACTAGGACCCAAGTCCACCCCAATCCACCATGTAAAAATATTGTATTAAAACATTTAAATTGTCCAAATGATAACTAAATCTTAATCACCACACCTTGACAATCCAATTTAATTTTGTTTAGTATTGAATTTTGGTTGCCATTGAGGTAATTAATTTCACCTTTGTAAAAAAAAAAATTTTGACCTTATATTGACATTTAGTTAATTTGATGCCAAATTTCAATAGTATTAAAATTGACATGATTGTTGTGATTTGACACAATTGATGTTGATAACTGTGATTTGAATTTTGTGTAAGGTCTCTTTCTCCCAAATAGCAAGAAAAACAAATGTGCGTTATGGTTTATGTGTAGAAAGCACTACAGTGAACAAAAGGAAACTTTTGTTGTAATAAGAGGATTATGATTCTTTGTTCTCCCAAAGCTTTCAATTATTTATCCTTTACATTTTACAAACTAGCCTTCATGGTCTTGTGAGTGTTCGTTGATATGACATGGGTTGTAAGTTACAAACGTTGGTAGTGTGAAGGCAAATGGATTTGCAAACAATATAAACAATAATAAATAGTGTGAACAAATGTCCACAAGCTTAAAAGAAAAAAATCTTTGAACGATATAAGAATTTAGGAACTAATGATCTTCACTTCAAGAAAGGATTGATGAGCAAGAAAAACAAAAATTTATGAATGTAAAAATGAATGCCATTAAAATGTTAAATGACAAATTCAAACATTTGTCCAATCCATTTCAATAATGGAAGGTGACATTTTATTGAACTCTTCAAGGGGGGCTTAATGATGCAACTTGAACAACATGCCACAAATATCAATAATCCCTTGTGAAATGCTTTTTTTTTTTTTTTTTTGTGTTTTCAAAAAATAATAATATGCAAGATCTCGTGTTCATTCCTCTTGGTGACAATTATTAATATTTCCATAACCTTCAATTCCAAAGTTTAAAAATAACTTTTATATGTAAAGTTTCAAAGACATAGTAGCATGTGCTTCTTCATCCAACATGAAAATGATGTTATTATTTTTCAATGGAGAAACATTAAATTTTATGAAAAAATCATAGATTTAACACAAGTATCAAATTATGGCACAACTCCTTATGTTATGTTTAGGGTAGAACAAAATGTTTTTTTTTCCTACATGATGTAAACCATCAAAACACACCCAATAGGTTTAGGGCAATCTTTAAAATAATTTGAGTAAAAGGGATGAACTTTTAAATTTCAAATTAAACAATTATAGCAACTTGATTTGCTTTATGCTTATCATTGCCATGCACATGTTTATAATAAAAGTAGTCCATCAACATGTGTTCAAATTGAGTACACTTTTGCAATGGTTTTGGTCCAAAATTGTGAATGTTAAATTTGTTTTTCGGTAGTCTATTTAATTAAGAAAAAGTTTGTCGTAGTCATGATTGTTTTTGAATGCAACCTTCAACCTTTTTAAAAAATAAAATTAGATCCCCCTTATCTTTCATTTAGTTGAAGAGGTGTCAACATCACGTCCAATTTCATACAATTGAATAATTTGTTTAGAATTCTTGTTTTAAACTTTAAAAAGGTTGGTGAAACAAAATTTTAAACCAAAAGTGAACATGGGCAAAAGTTATCTCATGTAAGAACCTTTAGGAATCTATCATAACATCATTGGCAACATGGTCAAATACATGCATAGGGTGTGGCAAGAAAAAAACTAATGAAAAATAAATCATTTTCATTGTTTACCACTACCTCTCATGTATCTTTATTGGGCTTTCAAATTTTCAAGCATTCAAATATAATTTGTTGCCTATGTATGTTTGTTTTCAATTAGCAAAGGTAATTGTTGACAAACAAAAAATGCAATAATTTTAGCATGGTTGTGAAGACATAACCTATAAACAAGTTAGCAATTACATTATGTAATATCAATGTTGATGATAAAATGGATGAAAAAAACATGAAAGAAAGAATCAAAGATATGTGCACATTGTTAAATTGTGAAACAAGGCTAGAAGCTATTTCAAAAACAATGTCTAAAGAAGCTAAAAGATCATGTTGCATGAATTCATAAAGTTGCTACAATAAAAGAAAGTGGGGAACTTGTGTCTAAAAATAACATGAAACTGCAAGTATGGTAATAACTATTGATATATAAAGTTAGGCTTGAATTTTTTTTTTGAAAACATTATTTAATAATTATTTTTCCATTGATCCAATTGCAATAATAAGAGCAATAATGGAAAGGATAACATGGATAACAATTGCTATTGAATCATGAAGAAATAGGGGTGGCATTAGTAGTATGGGCATCAATAATTACTAATTAGTTATGGAGAAGTAAGTGCAATAACAAGGATATAACAATAGGGGCAATAATTGTTATTAAATCATGGAGAAGATCAAGACTTTGTCCTACTAATCTTTTATGGGTTTGTGCCAATTTACATGAATTTTATTTGTATGTAATTTTGATTATCATTATCTAAATTGTTATTATTTATACATGGACTTCGTACATTGTTGTTGCGTACAATTTTGTTGCACATAGTTAGATTGTCATGTGTTCATATGGGTGACATTTTTGAATTCATCATGTTTATAAAGGATAAACTACATGTGATTCATGTATCGATTGTTAATGCAATAAAGAAAATGACTTAAATGCTGATTATAAATCACCATTAAATAGATTTGGGAGGTTGATTTCAAAAGCTTCAAAACCTTGGTCTTGAAGGTATAATGGTTCCATAATATATCTCAAGTGGAAGATTGTCTATTTTGTTTAATTGACACCTCAGAAAATCTTTGGGTAAGGTTGTATGAATGATTAACATTTTGTATTTCCAAATGATGTTGAACAAATATTTGTTGCAAAAGATTGATTTAACTTTAGAAGAATTCATTTTTTGTAAAACATTTCAAAATCCCATACAATTTTTAACAAGTTTTAAAGCTCTTAAGGCATGGATTGATGGCATTGAATGATCAATTTTTTGTCGATGATTTTAACCTTGAATCCCCATCAGTTAATGAAGGAATTGAATGTGTAGATGAATAAAAAAATGTTAATGATTCCTTTAAAAGTTAAAAGGAAATTGAAAGGGCATAACCAAATGGTTAGCTACAAGATGGATTTAGTATGTAGTAATTACATTATAACTTTGGGCTCTTTTTGCGCAACTTAGGTGGAAGGCGAAGAAGGCCCGCTTCCAGGGGAGGCTCGAGCCATCGATGAAATACCAGCTTAGAAGAGCTAGAATTCTAACCTTGTGTCAAGACTTATGGGCCAAAGGACAATTTTAGGTAAACAATTTCTATGGGGCACAGGCCTCCCAAAAGGTAACAGAGCTAGACAGACTTCAACCTTTGAGTGTAAAAGCAAAAGGGAGCTTGATTGTAAAACCCATTTGTCAAGTAGGGACGAAAGTCAACCTTAGTGATCCAATGGTGCCAAGTAGAATGGTCGTCATTCAACGGATAAAAGGTACTATAAGGATAACATGTTGATTTTTCCCAAAAGTTAACATCGACAATAAGGTTTCGCACCTCGATGTCAGCTTTTCGCCACCTAGGGTGGTAGTACATTCCAATGGTTGGGTTGTTCACCCATTAAATCGATACGTGAGTTGGGTTTTTAATGTTGTGAAACAATTTGTGAGTTGATTTTTCGTCCCTTCACTTTCAGTTCTATAAGTGATTATGCTTGAAGCACAAATGCTACTAGTGAAGGAAAGAATGCAAGTGTAATTCTAGATGTTAGATTGCGTTTGTAGTTGAAATTAAGTAGCCCACCTTCTATGCAACATTTATGATCAGAACTAATAGATACATTTTTTTCAAGCTCACACATTACACATCCTGGGCTCCACATCAAATTGACATTCATTTAGACCAACGTTTAAAGATTCACACCATGTCCAACATAGTTGCAGACCACTAGTCATTTAAAATGTTGGTTCTCACACATATGTTATTCAAAGCTGGCTTACCATAGCTCTTTAGAAAGCTAACAACAAGGCGCATCTTGCTACAAAATTCTAGGCTGTGTAGCTAAACCAGCAAAAAGTTACACTACCAAACCCGAGAGGGTTCTACAAAGTGATAATTCAACCTTGCTGCAAACCATTAGTCACTTAAAACATTATTTTTAACACATACATTATCCAAATTCTGCTTGACTTAGCTTCTTGGAAAGCTAACTACAAGGTGCACCAACCTACATAATCCTAGGATCTGCAGCTAAACCAGTAAGGAGTTACATTACCAAACCCGAGAGGGTTTTTGTGAAGGTAGTCGGTTCACTTGACTGCAAACCCTCAGTCACTAAAAACCTCATTTCTAACACATACCTTGTTCAAATCCGGCTTGCTTTAGTTCATTAGAAAGCTAACAACAAGGCGCATCTATCTACCAAATCCTTGGCTCTGTAGTTAAACCAACAAGAAGTTATGCTATGAAACCTGAGAGGGTTTGTGGGGTTTCTTTAAGTTTTGACCTTCTAACACTATCACTTTTCACCCCCATTCCTTAAAAACTATTACAAGATCTTCCCTCTAATTTATTTCCTTCTTCCCTCTCCTAAGACTCATCATTATTTGCCTCCTCGAGAAGCTTGTGGAACAAATATTCAAGATTGCATGGAAATTATTTTCGAGGCAAAAGAGAAAGAACCCCTAATCATCCGAACCGCCTTTTAAAGAGAAGGAGAAGGGAGGTGAAGGTGGATCCATGCTTGGTGGTCAATGGATGATCCCATGCTTGGTGGTCAATGGAAGGTTCCATGCTTGGTGGCCCATGGAATGTGAAGAAAAAACACATTTTCACCTCTTCCAATTCCCCCCTAACAACTTTACTTTAAGCCTTCAATTTTTTTCCTTTGACCTTACGGTTTTATTTTACCATGGTCCTAAGCCGTTACTCGCGCCCTTTTTTTCCTTTTCTTCGATCTATAAATTATGATTGCGCACCTTAATGTGACAATCTTTCCCACCTTCATTGTCCATTTGATTTTGATTGAAGATTTGACCTTTTTCCTTTCCTTGAATTTATGGCGTCGTGTACAATCACATCTTACGGGCCGCAAGCTGCACAGGCGAATGAAGAACCGCCTCCGGAGTCGTCTCTAGATCTTACCCTAACACAACATCCTTGTGATGAAGAACCCGAACCTCGAGAGGTGCGTGCTCGTTTTGAAGTCCAACCCCCTCGAGCCTGGTACTATCGTATTTCTCCGAACTCCCGCACCCTGGTGATTTTGTTGTAAGTCGACCTCGCTTTTGGTGACGAACCCGAGACTATTTGCGAAGGTTGTTACAAAACTGAAGATACTTCTATCTTTGCATGGTCTTCAGTTCCCGGTGTTGGTCACTATCATCAGTTTCGCGACCCGATTCATCGACTACCTCCCAATAGCAAGGCGGACTACTTAGTTCGCACCATTCGACGCATCCTAGATTTTCTGTAGTGTGAACTATCACTGTGGCATAACTCAGGATTTTTCATGTACTCACAGCTCCTTACTGAGCTTATCCCTATTATAAATTAATGTTTCAATTATCATCAGACTCCTATCGCCATTCGCACATTATCATACTATCTATTTGATCGTTGAATTGCCTCAAATTAACCTTATGTTCAATGGCTTGAAGATTATTCTATCTCTATTAAACCTTTCATTAACATCCCTTCAACTATTTCAAGAATTTCTAACATCCTTGCTACTCTTAAATACCATAACAAGACTAATGTTGTGTTGATCACCGCAAATTTGGTGCCTACATCTACCCCCAACCTTCTAGAGAATTTTCACCCCTAATTACGCAACATAGTTCCTAAAACTATGGTTATTAACCTTTGTTGAAGAAAAGGACTAATCCAACTCCTTATTCACCAATAACACCCTTTAAAAAAGAAAACAACCCCCCTTCGCACCAAGCACATTCATGATTCCTTATGAAGTCGTTAAAAGCCCATAATAACCTCACCCCACTCAAATAACCCTGATGTAACTCTTAAAAACTGAGACTACCGCACATGGTTGTGTCAGTATGGTTCACACAATTCGATCCATATTTGGTGTGGGTGTTAAAACATTGATATTTTTCCCCATAACATTTTTATTATGCCCACTTGGAGACTTAGGATCTCAGTAAAATTTGGAAAGGAAATTGTAGGTATTTTTTTTGGCTTTTGTTAGGATTAAGGAAAGCATTGCGCCTTCAATGACTCTCTGTACCGTTTTCTTTTTATGTCCCCTTAGTTTCCAGCCAACCTTTCCATAAGAAATTATTATAAAAATTTCAATTAGACTTTGTTTCTGTACGAAATCATTACTAATGAGAAAGTTAGATTAGTGGAATATTTCAAAGATGAAATTCAAGATTTTATATAAAATAAATAAGAAGACTTTGATAATGAGGTATTTGCGTAATATGGTTTCAAGGTGCCCAAATAGAAAATATTTGTTCCTTTAGTTAATTTTGACTATTTTTTTGTTGATATGCCACAAGGTTCTATCTACGCTCTATTGATTGGGGGGAAACATTATTTTGGCTTGTGCATATGTGATGACATGTGGGTAGCCATGTACAATTTTAGTAAAGCTATTCAATTTTGTCAAACTTGAACTAAGGGGTTTTTTTTTTTTTTATCATTTTGGAATTATCCACAATTTTTGTATTAATGTAAGGGAAGATGGGATTTTTGCAATAACAATTATTGTTTAACCACAACCTTTCACAAATTTCTCTCATACGTGTACATTTTCAACTTTGACTAATTGATGTTTTAAATGTTTTTCCTTACAAATGTTGAATATTGTTTTGTTCCAAGAGTTTTGAAGTTTATTTGTCTAAACTTGCTACTTTGGGGAAGATGTTATTAATCATTTATAGTTATCTCATGTGTTCATTTTTTAACTTGCAAAGGAGAAGCAACATAAGTTTGCAGATCTCAATACTATATTATAAAAGGTAGAGTCATTGGTACAATAATGGCATCACAACACCTAAATTGTGTCCAAACATTAATTAATGTTGAATAATATCTTAATTTCAATTATTTTTACATATGTCTATTTAAAACTACCACAAAATAATGTCTTTCCATTCATAAAATGGTAATGGAGGAATTTGGTGTTGAAGTTTCAATATCCCATCCCCATTAATCCATTTTGTTTTTTAATGAAATTAAGTAATAAATGGTGTTTTAAACTTTGGTTTCTTTTGAACTTCAAACTTCCATGAGCTACAAAATTAATAGTTCATTGCAAAACTACTTAGATGGTTTGTTTGTAATAATATAAAATTATTATTTTTCATTGACCTAACTTGCATGCATTAATAACAAATGGAGTTTTTAAATAATAAAAAGGCTTTGATTGTCCAAGTTGTTCATAATTTTTCTCCACACTTTTATTTGTAATTAATCTTTTTGTTGGTTGTGTTGATGTCATTTAACATTTGTGTTTACAAGATGTCTATTTGTAACCACAAGGGAGGGGATTCCTCATGCTTTAGTGGTGTGAAAAACATGAGGCAAAACCATGGATTTAATTTTTTTTTAAAGTGGCAAAAAAGGGTGGAAATTTTTGTGGAATTGATTTGGAGATAAAAACTGTGATAAATAAGATAATTTAGCATGTATAGGATTATAACAAGTTGTCAATATCTTGCCTCTTTTATTAAAGATTGTTAGGCTTTGGGATTTATAATTTTGGTTGATTCTAGGAATCATTACAATTAGCCAACTTTATTTTTTGAAATTTTATTGAAATGTGAAGAAAAATTGGGGGCAACAACCCTTACAAAGTTCTTTTTGGAATTTTTAAAAAAAATTGCCAAAAAAAGTTTTTGGACTAAATTTGTTAGATTTAAGGTGCTTGTTCCTGTAGCTTATTAAACAACATGATTACATATCTTTGTTATTGTCTTAGTTGTTCTAGAACCAATTCTAGTTATATCCTTTTATTGATTATTGCTAGTGGGGATATACCACAAAAATGAAAAAAAATCATTTATTTTTTGGAGCAAAATTTTAGTCATTTATGATTTTAAAAATTAATTTTGTTTTGAACTTAGTAAAAAACAAATGTGTTCAAATGATGTTAGATTTGCACCTAGATTGAGTGGTGTTACAAGTGGATGTTCACAACACCTTTAATTCAGTGTCATGGCTAGTCATTTTTCAAGAGTTACGGTCTTTGTTCGATTCTTTGGATTAACTTTTCCCATTTGTTTGATGATTCTATGCACACCCATTGTCACTATATTTTTCCTAAGCTTCTCAATATGGGATGTCATAATCATTTTGTCATAGTTATGTACATTATAGAGGGACCCATTAGGAGGAATGTTGTTTGTTTTGGTTCATTTTCGCGTTATTTGCCCTACAACAATGGCACAACCCATTTGTGTTTTCCCTTCCTTGGTGGATGATACACATATAGTAGGTCCCACATTAGATGTGGTTCTTGCATTTTTACAATTGTAAGAGGAGTTATCAGCAATAGGTTTTTTAGTGCAGCCAACGAAGTGCGTAGTCTAGTCTTTTCAAGGGCTGGACCACTCTATATCACTTCTTCTTGGTTTTTTTACTCCTGATTTAGGTTTTCATATTTTAGGTGCACTAGTGGGATCCACATCATTTGTTGAATTGTTTATAGCTGAGGCTTTCCATGAGAATTTCGAAATGATATCTAGTCTCCTTATGCTTATAGATCCTTAGGTGGCTTTTGTGATGTTTTCGTTGTGTTACACCTAATGTTCATGTTATTTGTTTTGTACAATGTTTCCATCTCTAAGTATTTTCTAGCATTATGTTGAGTTCAATACTTGTACCGTAACTACATTTTAAAAGTTATTTGGTGCGAAATCTTTTGGTGGTTCTATTGGTCACCTAGTTCGTCATCACATTTTTCTTACTTCTTTGGCCAAGTTTGGCCTCCCTTCTGTGGTTTGGAATGTTGCCCCCACATGCTTGGGGTGTGGGGCATTGATTGTTCCTACAATTGTCACTTGTTTTTAGCATCATGATCACCCTATTTTTAAAAATGTAACAACATATGTTGAAATTGGCACTTATTCGTTCTAGATAGTAGTACGAGATGCCTAAGCCATGTTACCCCAAGATGTCCACTTTCATGTCCCACCTTTTGAAAACCAAGTGGTTCAGATTTACCCCCAGTTGTAAGCTTCTTTGGCGGATTGCTTACATGAAAAAAAGTTTGTTTCCCTTCTATTAGATGTTCTTTTGGATATCATGCAAGCACATCTTTGCCCATGTGCAAGGGCAAGTGCTTGGTTATTAGCTTTCCCTACCACACTAGCATTTCGTTTATCATTGGCTCACTTTCTTACAACATTACATACCCATTTTCGCTTGCCACATCCTATAGTGGCCCATTGTTCACGGTTTTAGTGTGGTCATACCATTGACGATCTAGGTATTCATTTGTTTCGATGTCCCAATGGGAGTGAATGTATAGTAGCCCACGACACATTTCGGGATATTGTTGCAACTATTGTTTTGGAGAATGGAGCACATGTTCAGAAGGAGGTCTCCCACCTTTTCCTTCACCACACTTGACGACAAATGGATATTCTTATTACCAAAGATGGCTTCCATACTTTGATGGACATTGTAATTGTTGACTTGATTCACATAGATATGGTGTAATGAACATTGACGGTGACAACACATGTAGCGACAATGGTTGTTCAAGAAAAGACACAATCTTGTGCCGAACAAACATTAGGTAATGACTTCATTCCCCTTGCTATTGAGACATATGGGTGTTTTCATTTTCATTTTGATTCATTCTTGATCACTTGTGCATAAACCACTATCGCATGTCATTAATGGTCTTTTTTAGTTCCCTTGATGCTCATTTCCCACTGTCAACATCATTTGTCCATAGCCTTGTAGTGTGTGCAAGCCACAACGATGTTTCAACAGGCTATTATACTTGGTCGGGGTTTTTCATTTCTTCCACACATCATAGTTAATGCACCTTTGTCATTAGCTGATTTGTGACAAACAATAATTTTCTCGTCATAAGTTTTCTTTGTTATCATTGATTGTCATTTCATAGCCATGGGTTTTATTTGCATATGGTTTTCTTTTCCTTATTTTTTGTTGATTGTTTACTTTCATTTTTTCTTTGGGTTGTGTTTACTTGTGTTCTCATTTGCCTTGTACTTATGATGGATGGTTCATGTCCTTGATTTTTTCATACATGGTTTTTCTTCTTTGTAGGTTCAGCATTTGGGTGCCCAATAATTATTTTTCTTTTCAAAATCCAAATCAACAGTTTATTATTAAAAAAAAAAAATTTTTTTGGGCAATGAATGAATATTGAGAGCTTCTTTTGGTAAGTTTTAGAAACTCTAAATCTTTAACAAAATGAGACTTTTTTCAACAATTTTATTGCTTCTTTTTACAAAATTGGGGTTCCACCAAATTATAGGAAAAGAAATATTGTCAATTATTGAATACTTGCTCTCTCAAATGGTTGATTAGCCTGAAGCAAGAAGCTCCTGAGATTTCGCCAATTTTTTAAGAATATTTCCCTCCCTTGTAAAATTTGGCACTTCAAACAAACAATTTCTAAACAATTTGGCATTTCCAATAATAATTTTAAGTACTGCCAAAGCTGAAAAGTACTACAGTATAGCAATTTGGTTCCAGTATTTAAGAAGTATTTTTAAACACTTTTCATACCAGCTTGATCTTGATGATATTGGGTACTTTTAAAAACTTTCATACCAACCTGGTCTTGATGAAATTGGGCACATTTTCAAATTTCCATACCAACCCAATCCTGGTATTGGGTACTTACTTTTTTATTGAAAAAATTATTATACATACCAGACTGGTGGTCCTGGTATTGAACCCCCATGATCATTCAGTGTTTCTTTTGCTGGCGAATTTTCGCCAAATTTTGACCTGAAAATTGTGATTTCGACATATAACAAAAGGATTTTTCATGGAAGAAATGACTCAAATTTGCCAGATTTTGAAGATTTTCTTGAAGATTTTTTGATATAATCGCCAGATTTTTATGATAAGCTCTAGGGTAGGTAGCCAAGAATATAGAAGGATTCCATTTCTTTTGCTACTTTCATATCTAGTAGGTAGCCCAAATTTGGCCAAATATTTTTTGGATGATTGCCACTTTGGCTACATCACAGAATCCTTAAAAGAAACCCTGCCCCTATCCATCAGCAAATAGAAGGCAAGCAATTAATATATGGCCACCAAAAATTCCCAGATAGAAAGAAATCTGATCCTCGTCCCAACGTATGCAACTCCGCCATACAATATGGGACATCTTTTCCCCTTCATATTTCTCCCTGCTTCCTTCACACTTTAAACGTATCTGCTGGCACACAACATTTCCATGGACGTGTGAGAAATTGCTGCTGTTTTAAGACCATCTTCGTGTCTGATTGCAACCCAAGATTCTAGAGTTTTTAAGGTCCGAAATAATCCCCGAAATACAGACTACCATTCACAAAACAAGAGAGAGAGAGAGAGAGAGAGAGAGATGGCGGCGAGAAGGTGTCTGCTGGTTGGGGGGAGAATGGCCAGAGCTTTGAGTGTGAGACAAGTGCCGTGTTTGGGACAATCTGGTAGCTTGTCGCTGATGGAACAGAGAAGAGTTGTAAGCACAAAAACATTCGAGCCTGGGTTCCATTGGCGGAAGATCGTTCAAGCACATCACTTGTCCTGCTGTCCCGCCAGTGATAACCCTCCACCCCGTGAGGTTCGTCTTCTGAGACATCATTGTGTAGGTGTGTGTGGGTGTGTTGTTTTTATCTCTCTTTTTTCCGATCGAATTTTTTTTGTTCACAGAGTGAGTAAGTGCAATCACCCTCACAAACCCATCGTTTGATTTTCGTCAAGGAAAAAAAAAAAAGAGATGGAGAACTAGAGGGTGCAGTGGGTAGTGGTGATGTTTCTTGTTGGAGATGGTGCATTTGCTTTAAGGGTTTAAGCTCTTCATGGAATTAGGTCAAGCTCATTTGGGTGAAATAGGTAACTCCTTGTTCTTGTGCAAGGAGCCTGTATTTTCTTAGGTTTTGTGCACCAGTTTCTGAGCATAATTCGAGGAGAATGGCTGGAGAGATGGGCTTTGGGTGAGATTTTGCGATTGATGAGGGGAAATCGGGGTTGTGGGGCACAGGTGATAGTAGAGTACTGTGAAGAGAGTGACCTCACTGACTTTTTCATTGAACTTGCCGAGAAAGTTGGTATGTGTTTCCTGTTGTTTCTTCACTGCTGTTTTGCACCCTTGATACTCAATTGGAAGTCTACTTGCAATTGGTCTTTGTAAAATGCTTCCAACAAACATGACATTGATTTTTCTCATGGAGCAACTAAGAGTACAAGCAAGTCTTCAAATCCAGAAACCAAAAAACCTGATCTTGAGAATGCTTGTGGATCAGCATATATTGTGATGAATACTGCGCAGCCCATCTTGAACAGTGTCTCAAACCCACTTTTGGAGAGACTGATGCACTGAACATATTTTCCTTGTGATCACAGAGAATGCGCACCCAGAGTTGGCAGTTTTAGGGAACCCTGATGGTATTAAGCCCAGGTATTCATGTATTTACTCAGAATCTTGTGTGCCAATGCAGACTGGGCTTTGCTATTCTGCTGATTAGGTCTTGTGAGGTTTGGTTCTTAAATCACTTGAGTACTGAGGAGTGATGAGGGTTTTTTATTACAATGCAAATAAGATTTAGTTGCTGATAAGCATCTTGGATCATGTGTTTTCTCACTTGAGGATAGGGGTTCCAAGGAGGAGATACTATCACATAAGCCTTCTTGCACCCTGCTTAACAGCATTGTCATTGTCTTGCAGGAAGGGTGCATTTGAAATGACAACAGATAATCATCTTATGTGGTCAACATTAAAGGTGAGCAAATTTGAACCCCACAGTTACATTAGAACATAACGACAAAGATGAAGCGAGTGGAATGTAAGCTTTGAGGGTGATTGCACTCACTCACTCTGTCTCTTGTGTTACTATCCTCAGTACTACGTATTCTCAGCAGCAGTATTTGGTTCTTGTGGTATGTATGTCTGTAAAAGGTTGTTAAGCTTTTTTGCACATAGCTATTGCTTCTGGGCTCATTCCTGCATACGTATGCTGCTCCAATTCTGAGGTTGTGTGAAACCTACAAACTGTTGACATCTTTGTTATCATAAGACAATGTTTCTTGCACTGAGACCTCTCTGTGCATGTCTTACCTTGTGGTGATGACATTCAACTAGAGATCCTGGTGGCAGTATAACCTCTCTATTTCACACTTATGTCTTGAATGTCACCTTACTGCTCAACAGCTTAGGTTATGTTGCAGGCCCAGCAGTCACTCCTCAACTTATGAGCCAACTGTGGGGTTCTATTGATCAGGGTCAAGTGTGCAAGGTATGGGATTCTAGTAAGTTTTATTCATTTTTTAAGAAACCATAAGATCTAACACACCTTGGTTGCATGTGTAGAAGAAGCGTCTGCCCAAATTTGAGGACATTCTGGATGCAATTGCAGATCTGCCACCAAAGTGCGAAATTAAGTCTGATGATGCCAAAACTGTCCCCAAAAAGGCTGTAAATGCCTAGTTCACTCTGGATAACTTACTGGCCTAATTGATTTACCTTCTGCGCGAAGAGAAGTGTTTAACTCAAGCATAAAAGTGTTGTAGGTAGATGAACCTTGTTGCTAGAACTGAGAACCTGGATGTCTGTCAAGTTCAAACCAGTTCACATATAGTTCATAATATTGTAGTTATAAAGCATAAATTTATATTTTTATATCTAACATATAATCTTTTGACTTGTTTTGAATATAGGCCAGCCATTTTTGTTAAGATTTTCACATTCACAATCAATTAGTTTCATGGGAGCTGAAATTTTCTATTTCCAAGGTGGGGCACATGATGTTCATTTGGAACATAATCAAAGGTTCCTCTCCTTACCTCTGTTTTTTTGAAGGAGAGGTGGCACCTTCTCTCATAAAAGTATGTTAACTTTCATAAAAGGTATCCTCCGTCTTGAAGGCAACCTTACATATTGGTGGGATACTGTTCAATGTATGGGCAGCTCCCTTCTGTGACATACAGAGCTTGATGATCATGACAAGCTTGGAGCTAGAAAAGATGGAGCCTTCAAACATTAAGCAGTGCAGCAAATGGGTACTATTCACAAAGTTAAAACATACAAGACATAGAACATTGTAGGATTATTCCAAACACGCACTACTATTGCCATTAATGAAATCCAGGCTCTCAGCTCAAGGCGAGAAACAAAGAAATTATGTAACAAACACTAGATGTTGACATGGGAATCAATCCCAAAAACAAAGAAATGCACAGTAGACACTCCAGCTAATACCCAAAATACATAACTTCTCAAAAAAAGATTACACAGCAAGCCTGATGTATCATGGACTAGTGATTTAGCTGTTGTATATTGATCTCTCAATGTCACTCAGGTACCAGGCATCATCATCTCACAACCTAAATTTCACCCTACACTGACTACAGTATACAATACATGGTTTTGTAGCTGCTTATGCACAACACAGACCTATTTAAGCTCCACGCTAATTTTCGATACTCACCTCCATACTAGCTGGCTTTCATACACACCCATGGTATATATCCTCTTATTCCACTTCCTACAAAATGATTTATGATGTCAGTTGGGTCTTTCAGCGAAGGAATTTGAAACAGCGAGTCTTGTTTTTGAACATGTTTATACTAGGGTGCAGCATCTTCAGAAACATGCTTACCAAAAAGCAAGCAAGCTGGGCATGGAACTCACTCACTCTCTCCACAAATGTTTCCAAACATATCCAGTCTATGATCTTGAATGATCTGACATGCAGATAGACGGACAATGATTGCAGCTTGGTCCCTCAAGTTCTTACCACTACCCAAACAGGCTATAAATTAATTCCTCCTGATCTAGCAATCCTCTAAACTAGCATCCTAGCTGCTGCTGTGCAGCTGAAGAGCAGCAGCAGTACCAAGCATCACTCTGGCTGCATCGACATATAAGCTTGCAGTGACAATATGACCTCAATATCCTCCACAATAAATAGTTTGTATCCACGAACTCTGGCTTAAAATCTCAAGCTTCTTGTGATCTGTAGAAGGCCTGCAGTAGGGCAGAGAATGACAGGATCACATAAGACTCTACAACAGTACCTGCAAATTGCTGATGATTTGGCATAATCCGAAACACTCATTTTGCAGCTTTTTAGCCTATGGAGTTCAATCACAGTTTCACATGCTGCATGCACTGATAGTCCTTCAATGTCTGGTTGTTGATCCAGATCTCCAAATTGCAACCAATGGTCGCCACCACATGATGCTTGTAAATCCCCGCCACATTCACGCGCCCGGGTATGGTCGACGTGAGGTTCAAGGGTGCAATCCCAGTTTCCAAATCACTTAGCACGTCTGGATTCTCCAAGATCTTCAGGGCTTCAACTGTGACGACAGCAGGTAGATCCACAGACTTCTCAGCTCGAATCTCTCCCGCACCCAGCGCAATATCGCCAATCTACTCAACACATCCAACAACCACTTGTTTTTTCAACACACGCGGTACTGAAGTAGCAGATATGAATCACCCTACAACAGTCTGCACAGCGCATTTGGACAAAGGCATGGATAGACATTCACTGCAACACTAAGGTAACCGCACGCCCTCCATGATGAAGAACCCTTGCACTCAAGCTAAGTCACAATCGGTTTCGTCAACTGCATTGTGCTCGCTCGCTTCGTACTCGGGCCGTTAGCCTACCCTAACTGCAGTTGGCAATGATCATGCAGAATATTTTCTCAAGACCTCGACTAAACAAAATATAGATATGAGCCTTGAGTCGACCTCCGGAAGCAAGTTTCGATTGCAATCTAGGAAGTCGAACATGTGCTGCCGCACATGTGTGCTCTTTAGGTCGTTGACAACATTTTTTTGGCTTCAGTCCTACATTTGAACTTTTCTGCAAACATGAAAATCAATCGTCTGCAAATGGTTCGACCACGTAAAGAAAACAGACCCTGCTAGACATGCCTTTCTTTGTAGGTTCTCAGCTTCCCGCCTTTCGGCTCCTAGGTACAGACGCTGCATCTCTGCATCAAACTGATAAGATGGTGATGTCCTCCTATTGCAGTAGTCGTTCACTACAGCATGCACTCTTCTCAGACAGAAGGTACATATCACTTCCGCGGCCTGTAATGTCTCTCTAGAAAAACAGAGCTGGAAAACATACTCTCCTACTTTCCAAGGTAGAGGAAGAAAAGGAGCAAAAAGAAAAAAATGAGGACTACCCACCAGCTGGCCGTGATACGACATGACCACAGTGCTGTTGATGTACTTGAAGTCGTAATGGTTAGGATTAGAAACACGCACGTCCGTGGCCACCGAGAGATTAAGCGTAGCCGAGAGAGTTCTGACATCCACAACGAGATGAATAGTCTCCAGCTTCACGGACACGATGCTCACTTCCGGATCCCTGAACTTAAACAAAGTCTGGCTCAGAACGACGATCACCAACACAAGAGCAAGCACTAACGTCACTGTCGCTCCACAACAAATCCTAAATCTTCTTGATCTCTTGGAAGTGGGTCGTTGTTGTTGATGCTGCGCCTTCAGCTCGGCTGGACTAGGGGAAGAACTCATGGCGATTCTACTAAAACTTTCTGCTTCTCCCATAGTACTACTGAAATGACTAGTCAAGAAGAAGAACCCCCCAGCTCTGCTCCTCTCCACCCTGGCCCCGCACCCCCCAGCGCCTGCACAGCTAGCTAGCTGCAACAACAGTCACGACGCGGCGGCAACAGCTGCTGCAACGATCGAGGCCTGGCGGGCGGGGAAGATCGATCCCGCGCTCACACAACGCTTCCATTACATCCCGTTGGCCGTAACAGGTCTAGTAGATGCCTACGGGCAGAGGAGTGAACCAGCACACTGCAGCAGCGCACCATCCACTGGATGTATACTATGACTGACCAGTTGTGGATGAACCTTAACTGAGTTCATACTATCTGGTTTCACCTTGGTTAACCCATTCTGTGAGAACTAGGTCCTGTGTAACAAATAAATAGGTAGGAAAATAGGTGACCATTATTAGGTAGGTAGCTAGATCGTTATAAGAACGGGCTGGTTTATTACCCACCTACTAACCAACTGCAACTGATTTAATATCCAGTAGAACCTACTTGGGTAGGAAACTAGGTGATCAATAAGTATGGGAGCTAGATGGTTTCTACTAGTGTTGGGCGGGTACCCAGTTTGGCCAGTTAGAATCACCCATTCTGGTTCCGGTCAGTATAAACCTAACCGGAATCAGGTTTGGTTGTCAGAACTGGTTTTGGAACCAGTACCGGATAAGAACCGGCACTAGAACTTGAAATTTTGGTGGAAAATAATAACCGAGACTAGAACTGAGTACTAACCAGAAGGCAACCATGGGTGCCAGTCCAGGTTACCCAGAACCAGGTCTGATTTTGAGAATTGAAACTAGGACAATTTTCTGTTTTGAATTAGAACTGGAACTAAAACCAGGTTCCAAGTTCCATTTTTGTGTGGAACCAAGACTGGAACTATTGTTTAAAAAAACAATTAAAAAACCAGAAACAGAGGTTCATCATAAAAATAAAGAACTGCCCAACAAAATCTGCGTTCTCTGAAACCAGATATTAACTCAGTTGAAGTTCATCTGCCAAGAAGAAAAAAGAAAGCAACTCATGTAACCACCATGGTTAGTTAGCAAGGGAGCTGAAAGCTAACAGGAAAACTGTTTCGTGACCACTTACCATCCATCCTTTACGATGGGCTAGTGGGTGCTGGTTTCTCTGTGGCCACGCGTAGACGGACACGGATGGACGGACGGACGGACGGACGGACGGACGGACGGAGCGTTAGAGAGATCCCGTATGGTCTGGATGACGCGTAATGGCTGCGCAAGTGCACATTCAATGCGCGTAGGTGGTGTGTTATAAGTGTTATACGGCTACTTGATTCACCTGGGCAGACGCCCGGTTTTCTCATAATTGTCCCCTGCTTGTGTCATAAAAGCGGATACAGAAATTTCCCCCTCATCAGATTATTGGGAGGCTACAGTCTTTTCTTTTGGTTTTTCAAACAATTTTGTCATCGAGCTTTTTGAGGCGATCGCCCATAAAATAGTTTAGCCAAAATTGGCTATAATTGAATTATTTATGCAAAACTTAAGTGTCTTTCAGTGTTGTTGGGTACCGATTGGGAACGTGGTACAAATTTCTGCAGATTTTTCTGAATTTTTTGGTCGATATGTGACGAAAATTTTCCCAATTGCCATTTTCTTTTGAAATTTAAAAGAAAATGCCACCAAGTGGCAAAACACTCATGTCAAAAAAAAGAAAAGAAGAGGAATATTATTTCACAAATTCCATTTAAAAAAAGATATTCAAATGTTTCTACACTTTAGCCTTTTTTTAAAAAGAAAAGCCAGTTTCAGGGGAAATTTTCACCAAATTTTGGGGAAACACATTTTAGTTTTGGGGCAGTTTTCTTTCCAGTTTTGATAATCTTTCACAAACTTTTTGTCAATGCTATTAAATCTTGTTTGGGATGAAATTACTAAGAATACTAGCCCACATTAGAAAACTGAATGAAAAACAAAAATAAAATAATAAAGGCACTGGGTTGGATGCATCAGAAGATGATCTCTGAAGTATGGGATGAACTCTGAGGTATGAGATGAATGCTCTGATGTTCTTCTTGATGGGACCCATTTTGCATTAAGGGATTTGCTGTTTCACCTGCTTTGAAAAAGTTGGTGCGAGAGAGTGTGAGTGATCTAAAAGCAGACTTGTCATCACAGCGGTTTGTTTCTTGGATTTGTCATTACATGAATAACTGTTTGTCTTTTGTTGGGGTCTGGATACCTGCAACAACAACCCAATGGTACAACAAGAGTTGCTTTGCATTAGAGGGGAGCGGATTTTATATGCAAGCGAAAGACCTCACGAATGCTACTCACAAAGATTGTGAGTTTTTAAAGCTTTCTTAGAATCTTGATATTCAAATCTTCTAGGTTACTACACAACAGAAACAACCATGTCACCAACGTATTGCCTGTTCATCAGAGGAACTACCAAAAGTAAGGAAAATCTGATTTCCCAATGAGTTGTTGTGAAGCTTCATGACAGGAATCAAAAACCCTTCTAGGTTTTGGGTCTTGGAGAGGATGGGGACTCCTTAAACCCCACCACCATCTCTTCCCACATGAACAGGTCAGTCCCCACTAGCTAAACATATATTAGGCTATGGGTATTTGAGAGGATTGGGACTAGTTAACCCCCCATGAACAGATCAATCCCCACTAGCTAAACAAATATTGGGTTTTGGGCATTTGAGAGGATTGGGACTACTTAACCCCCCACCCACCTTCAGTCCCTCTCTCCTCTGTGAACAGATGAATCCATTCTGGCTACAAATAAATTAGGTTTTGGTTATTGGAAAGGATTGCAACTACTTAACCCCTCGGCCTCTCTCCAGTGTCCACCATGAACAGACCATCCCTTCTAGCTACAAATAAATTCAGTTTTGGGTATTGGAGTGGATTGGTAATACTCAGGGCTACTTTGGATGAGGGTCTAGGATCCAGGGTCCATTGAAGTAGAGCAATCCCATTGGCTGAGAACAATAAATTGAAACTGTGGCCTTTAGATGAAGGTCCAAGACCAAAAAGTGGCAAGGATGCTAAACCTACATGGCCACCAGTTTGGAAGGAAAATCAATCGGTTCAGACCCCAAAAAAAGAGCTCAAAGGACATGATTTGGAGAACCAAGCTGCAAGCTAGGGTCCAACTCAAGGATTCAATTTGCTTCAAATAACTTCAATTTGGTTCCTAGGAATTTGGACCCTGGACCCCATCTAAAGTGGGGCTTAACCTCCGTCCCCCTCTCCACCATGAACAGACCACAAACTGGATTCCTTGGCTGATGATGCACTGCGTGGATTTGGTGTATAATAGACAATGCATAAGCTTGTCAGCGAGGAAGATTGCAGAATTCTTTCTCTTGATCCCTCCGCTTCTTAGGTGTGTTTGCAATGTGGGGTCCAAAGCAACATCCCATAAGGACCGGGGAAATCCTCGAGTCTGACACACTTTGGACCAACAAGAATGTTTGCTTGGGAGATCATTAGAGAATTGATAAGATTGGAAAATTAGTCTAACTGGGCTCACAAATGAAAATGGGTTCAGCTGTTTTTTGGCAGAAGCTCCTCATCTCGTAGTTTGTATTTTCTGGTGAATTTAATAAACTCCCAACTTCAACCTTGAGCTGTCTGAAGGTGCACACATCCAGTTCCTGACACATTCTTTCAAGGCTTCAAGCTGCTCGTTAGTATATATATATGGCAGTTGACTCTTCTGGTGTGAAGGATTTAATTCACACACATCAGAGTTCAGACTCTAGCGTTTCTCTCTATCCCTTACCCTAAGGTCAGTTTCGTCATTAAATAATCCTAAAAATAGTGAAATGAAATTTTGTGAGAATAAGACCTTGATATGTTGAAAACCATCATAATTATCATAGGATACACTCTGAATAATTTCATTAGTCACATCACAATATTATAGTAGATGATGGAAAAATATGTAATTTCAAATTTTTAATACGAATTTTTTTAATTTAAAAAATTCATTTTGTCAACATGGAAACTGATCCTAGACTAGGCTAATGCCTGATCGTGTAATATGAATCAGCAGACAGTAAAAGAGAAAATATGAGACATATACAAGAGTTTGGGCTTGTTGGCTTTTTGGCCCATTATCTGCAAGCCCAATATGCTAAGGCCCGCTTAACACTAGGAGTGAGGGCCGAAAAAACTTGGGGCCAACTTTGGGCTTTTTTGGCTTGTTGTTTGGCCCCAAGTTACTAATAAATGCTACAACATTGATGTCAGGATATTAATAAATGCTGAAACATTGGCCCCAAGGGTTCCAAATTGGCCTCCCCAATTGGATGGTATCCTTGTTCCACCCTTGGGGTCAATACAAGGCCATAAAGTTCAGGATTTCTTAGTAACTTTGTGCAGATTGAAAAGACTTTTTCTAGTTCAGCCTTGACTCCTAGTGTAAAGCCCTTCTGTTGATAGGTTTTGTGTGCGCCTTGTCATTTGGTAATAAAAGTTCATCCATGAACAATGTTTCTTCCATTGTTTTGTATATCATTCGTGTTTGAAGTCTCATTTCATTGATGTAGTAAAATTTGTTTTATTTACAACCTTTTTTTCCCTCAATTTATTTATTTATTTTTTATTTCCTTCTTCTGTCTTAACCTTTTGCCCGTTTTCTAATATCATTCCCTTCATATTTCCCCTTGTCGTTTCAAAATTTTCATATTTAACATAAATAATGTGAAGATGAAAGGGTGCAAATGAAATAATAGTAATCACATGAGTATTTTGGGCAAGTGATATTCGAGATATTTTCAATATTTTTTAATTTGTAAATTGAAATTTTCATTAATCTTTCTTATGATTTGAAAATATGTTTTAAAAAATCCCCCAAAATAAGTCATCTTTAAAAATCCTCCTAAAAAATTAAAGTTCTTAGATTGTTTATTGAACATTGGTTACAATAATTAATGAATGTTTTTGAGTATATGTCTTCATTAAATTTATTTCAAATCATACCACATGTCTCCTTAATATATTAAAAACATTGTTATGAATGATTTTGAATAATATATAACATTAGATTTTTTTTTAATCCAAAAAAGTGAAATCAAAGCAATGGTTATGGTTGTTTGTGACTCCTATTAATGTGACTACACCCAAAAGATACATCCTTAATAGTCGTCCATTTTCATACAAGCATATGTATAAGGGATAGGAAGGTGCATTCAAAATTGGGATACACAAGAAGATTATTTCATTGTAGAAATTCTTAAATTTCAACTTTGATTGATAGTTTTGATTTGTATAACTTACAAATTATGTCATTTTATTATTTCATCACATTGGAATGCACTAATATTAATATGGGTAAACAAAAACACATAGTTTTGATGATTAAAACACATTAAAACACAACTTGAGAATTGTGACATATTACACAATGTTATTGAAAAGGGTCCAAATGACATATAACGAGCCAATGTGTTTATTTTGCATTTAGGACTATTGTCCTCTTTGAGGTCCTTTTTCCCAAAACAATTATTTTTCCAAAAAACAAATTTCCTTAAGAAAAACTTTCAAATAAAATGTTTTGAAACCTTATATATATTGTATTTATAATTGCACCAAAATGTCATTTTTTTTTTACAATCAAATTTGGAGAAATATGAATTTTTGAAAGTGCACAAATTTTTCTAGATTTTGTGTTTCATCTTGAAAATTTGTCATAATTTCAAATAATATCAAAACATGTTAACACTTTCAAATTTTATTTTTTAATTATAAGCTACAAGTTTTCTTTAAACAACATATATATTGCATCACAGTCACATGTTGAAAAGGATTCATGAGCTTTTTTTAAACCTTAAATTTTGATAAACAAAAAAAATTTAAATATGAAAATTTGGGTGCTTTTTAGATGTGTTTAATAGTTTTCAATTACTATAAAAAATTTGAGGATGAAATAAATTGTATTATGAAAATTAAAGGGCCTTTTTACGAAAGTAGTGTTATTGAATGAACTTGTTAAACATCTTGTATTCAAACCATACTTTGATATTGGAATTTTGTTTGGATCATTTTAGATTTTTCAATATCCATATTATTCAGCAACCATAACTTTCCATGATTCACATGCCATTAAAGTGGCACCACATAGACAAATGTAACAAAAATTGTAAAAAAATTGATGTTTTGACATCAATTTTATCTCATTTGAATTCATTTGCACCCAAAAGGAATTAACAACGATAAAAATATTTGTTTCCAAAAAATTCATATGTTAGTAAAAATAGAATAAAAAATATTCTACATGATGGCATAAAATATTATAAAAATAGGTTTTGTGGAATTGTTGCTAGAATTTTAAATTTTGTGCATATTAAAGGTGGCATTAATATTAAGAAATCATATTTTTAAAATAATCAAATTATATTCCAAAGGTTTGGAAAGAAGTATGGGAAATGATGATACAAAATACAAGACATTATTTGATTATTTTGATAAAATTTATAACTCCAAATGAAACTTTAACATTTTAGGAATGTTTGGAATCTTACATTTTTTATTGGTTTATACTTTAACAAAACATTCAAAAATTGTTCAATTGTTTTCTACAAACCATTGTTACACTTCTTGGTTTAAAAACTAAATGTACATATCCACCTTTTTATTGTTTAACATCTCATAATGTTCATTTTTGTTTCAAAATGCAATACACATAACATGATTATGTCATGATTCATGTTGTGGTAGGTCAAAACTGTGAATGCACCCTCAAGGTAAATGAGTACACTTCATTTATGGATAAAACTTGTTGTAAAGATTATGTATGACACATGCTCACACATTTTGCAATTGTGTGGACAACCAAATTTATACCCCTTAGGCACCTAGTTCAAGGAATTTCTTTTAAAAACTTCTAATCTAGATGTGGCCCATGTTCCCTAATGTGCATTAACGTGCACCCATGTGTGAATTATGAATGAATTAATATTCAATTCAGAGTGAACTAAAACTTAACTAAGAGTAAACTAAAATTCAATTGAATTTACACTTAATTTAGAGTTAACTAAGAATGAATAAAAAATAACTAAAAGTGAACTGGAAACGAATTACGAATTAATTAAAAATAAATTAGGACTTAACTAAGAGTAAACTAATAATCAATTGGAAGTGAATTTAAACTTAAGAATGAGTTTTTCTTATGCGTGTAGAAGTGTCATGGGCATAATATATACATATTTCCTCTACATTTTTTGAATTTAATAAGCTCAAAGTGCAAGGGTTTTTGCTTGTATGTATAGTAGAGTTGCGGACATGAACAATTTTGTTTTTCTTGCTTATAAGGGAAAACAACTTGCCCCATGTGCAATGTCCCAATAAAGGGTTGGCACAAATTAAAGTCGAAAGTGCTTCTGCAGATCAATCCTTTAATCTTGCCATTGGGAAATACTTTTGATATTGTTGTAGATCTTGCCATCATTGTTGAAGAGAAAAGGGAAAAAATGAAAAAGAATAAAGTAGAAAAGCACATAGAAGAAAATGAAGAAGAAGAGATTGATTTTGAAAATCAAACTAACATTGAAGATGAGCAAATTGGTCTTGTGAAGTGGTGTGCAAAAGAAGAACTCAAAAGAAGGAAGCCTAGGTCTATTGACACATCATAGGAATTTGATGGACTTGCAAACCAAAATAAATCCCCAAATCATGTGTTTGTGGTTGCAAAAAAGTTACCAAAATAGATGAAAAGAAAGAATTCTGCTACTCTTGCACCACCATGATATGTTACAAAGAAAGATCACCCTATTTCACTTACATTTGAGAGGGTGAACTTTTCTAAACATGTTACAAGGGGAAGCAAGTTTAGCCTTCTTATGTTACAAATTGATCTATCGAAGAAATTCAAAATGTTGTAGCATTCTAGACCTTTTGGTTACATTACATTTATGTGTTTTTCTAGAAGATTAATTTGTTTAGTAGTAGATCTATGTTGGTTATTTTATGTTGCTCATCATGAAGTCAAAAAGTTGAAAGCTTTAACTCTTGAAATCTAGGAATTTCTACAAAGAAGAATTTTTTATCAAATTTTGGTTTGATATTGAACTAGCTAGACTAGCATATGGGGAAATTTTTAGGAATTCAATTGAATACTTTTAGATCTTTGTTTTGTTTTAGTTTGAAATGGCATTCGAAGTTGTAGCTTTTGTTTATCGGTTGAAGTGTTTTTTTATGACAACTAATTCAAATGTGCATAGTCAATGTCACGCAAATGCAAGCCTACTATAATTTGCCAAAGCTATGTTAAAGTACTTTTGCATCTTCTATTAAGGTATCCACACATTCAAGAAATTTAAACCCTTTGCTACTAAGTTTAAAGCTTCAAATGCTGCATAAAATTGAAAAAAATGTTTGCAAAGTGTTTTGACCTTAAAAAGATTTGATCTTGAAGAGGGAAGTAGAAGTCATCCAAGTGTCTTTGAAGACCAAGGCAATGCTTTAGGAAAAACATGTATTGAAATTGTAGCAAATGAAGTGAAATTTTAGTGGGTTTGTTGTTTAGCTTTGGTTCAAAATGTTTTTTGAAGTGGTAGGCACATGTTGATTGTTTGGTTTATTTACATGTCTTACATTAGCAAGATGTAAATGTTTCTATGGACCTTAACATTTTTTTCTTCACATTGTGTAATGGTCAACTCCACATAATTTACTAAACTTTCTATCTTTGTTTTTTTCCCTTTTTAGTAGATATGCCAAAACTTACATTGTTCCTGGTTGCTGATGTAACATTTTTCCACTACTACCAAAGTGAGGTGCAATTTACTAGCTTAAATCACTATGGGACCTTAAAAATGAAATAATTTCAGTGCATTTTACTAATTTCACCCTGGTGAAAGTTATTTCACTATAATATCACTATGTAGACATCATGTTTCATTACTAATTACCATAATTCACTATTATAATTTATTATAGTAAATAAGTTTATTTTTATGTTTTTAAAAATATTTTCTATATGCTACTTTATGATATACCTTATATTATTTAAAGCTATTTTAATTATTTTAACTTATGTTTTATGTGTTTATAGTTTATTATAAATTATTGTACCCTAAATTATTATACATTATAAACTTTTAAGTTATTTTAAATTAAATTATTCAACTAACTTTAGGCTATACCTTAGGTTATTTTATTTTAAATTAATATATGTTATTTCAAGTTATATTGTAAATTATCTAAGGGCATTATACTTTATGTTATTATGAATTATTTTGTCATAAATATAATAACTTAAAATAATCTAAAATAAAATATAATGACCTAAGGTAAAAATAACTTAAAATAGAAAAATAATATCCTATGAAAAATAATTTTAAATACCTTACAATATAATAACTACCAATAGCTTATGATATTGTAATATAAAATATCAAACAATAATTTATAATAAAATAATCACCAATAGTTGTAATATAACATATAGTAACTAATAATAACTTATAATATTATAACTGTTAATAACCATTAATAAAATAGCCATCAATAAACATTAATAAAATAGGCACCAATAACCATCAATAGCCATTAATACAATACTAATTAACAATCACTAATATCCACCAATAGAATAAGCACCAATACCAATTAATAACCACTAATAATCATTAATAGAATAACCACTAATAGTCATTTACAGAATAACAATCAATAACCATTAATAGAATAGCCACAAGTAGCCCTTAATAAAATAACCACCAATAGTCATTAATAGAATAATGACCAATAGTTGTTAATAGAATAATAATTAATAGCCGTTAATATAATAAAAATCAATAGCCATTAATAAAACAATTATTGAGAACCATCAATATAATAACCACCAATAACCATTAATACAATAGCCACAATAGGCACTAATATAACAACCACCAATAGCCACTAATATAATAGCCACCAATAGGCACTAATATAGTAATCACTAATAACCAGTAATATAATAGCCACCAATAACCATTAATATAATAACTAATAATAAGCACCAATATCCACCAATAGAATATTCATTAATAACCATTAATAGAATAACCACCAATAGCCGTTAATAGAATAACCACCAATAGCCATTAATAGAATAGCCACTAATGGCCACTAATGGAATGGTCATTAATAAAATAGCCACCGATGGCCATTAATAAAATAGCCATTAGTTACCATTAATAGAATAGCCATCAGTCGCCATTAATAGAATAGCCACCAATCACCATTAATAGAATAACAACCAGTCGCCATTAATAGAATAGCCACCAATCACCATTAATAGAATAACAACCAATCACCATTAATAGAATAGCCACTGGTCACCATTAATAAAATAACCATTAGTCGCCATAAATAGAATAACCACCAATAGTCATCAATGTAATAGCCACCAATGGGCACCAATAAAATACCCAGCAATAACCTCCAATAAATAACTACTAATGACCATTAATAGAATAACCACCAATAGCATTAATAAAAGAACAATTAATAACCATATCGTAGAATTCTTTCGAATTGCCAAAAATAATTTAGGGCGAAATAATGTATAATAGGCAAAAATAATTTAAGGTGAAACAACCTATAATAACCTAGAATTGCCAATAATAACATAAAGTGAAATAGCCTTCAATAGCCAAAAGTAATTTATAATAACTATAAGTAATCTAAATTTAAATAATTTACAATAGCGAAAAAAATATAAATTAGCAAAAAAACTTACAATAGTTGAAAATAGCTTAAAGTGAAATAAATTAAAATAGCCAAAAATAGCCAAAAATATTTGAAAATAACGATAAATAGTCGTAAATAATGTAGGGTGAAATGATTTACATTAATGAAAATATTCATATAATAATTGAAAGTAGCTTAGCATAGGGAATATTATTATATTAATAAAAAAAATCCATTTATCAAACCTTTTTTTTTTCAAAAGAATGGTCATTGAAATGTTATTGAATAATGATATTCAACTTTTTTTTTGTTCAAACAATTTAAAATTTTCAAAAGGAAATAAATGTAATTATGTACATTATTGAATTTTTAAATTTTTTTTTTGAATCATTTCATTTAAACAAAATCTCAATGAGATATGAATTTTCAAAGTTTACGTTTTTGTAATGTTTAAAATGAAGTATTTGGTAAATAAAATGTAATGTAACATATTATTACAACAAGTGGGGTGGTTTGATGGTAAGGGTGTTCGCTTCTGTTCTAAAGGTCAAAGGATCAAACTTCATGGGTGGTGTTATGCGTGATTAATAATGATATGTTGACCAAATATTTTTTTATTGAATTCCTATAATCACTAGAAGAAAAAGGTCAATATGTGACCATCACATTTACAACTACCTGCAACTATTTGGTCTTTGCAACTAAATTTTTGTTATCTACGACTATTGTGACATCGTGCTAACATCAGTCAAATCATCTTCGACTAACCTGCGACTAGTTTGCGACTAATTTTATTTCTATCTATATATGGGTTGGATTTATCATCCAAGAGTAGTCATTTAAAGTCCCATTTAGTCGTAAGCGAAATGGTACTTAGTCATAGTTGGCATATGTCTATATGTAAAATATCGTATTGTATGATTTTTTAGTGAAAGTGTTATACAAAGGTGTAAAATACAAATTTGTGCATATTCATAATATTCATATGATAGTTTAAAATTAAATTCCTTGAATTTAGTGGAAATGTGGTTTAACGGTGTCTATCTCGAGCTTATCAGCGGAACCCTAAACCTTGGCATTGGAAACCTTAATGGGATTTCCTTCACTCTTCTCTTGGTTGTGCACAATTTCTCGTTTGCAGATTGGGCTTTGTTAGAGGAATTGCAGAGCCCTTTTTGCTTGCTTGCTTGCTTATTGCTTTTCCAAACTAAGAACTGCTTAGGTCTGGCTTGTTTGGTGTTTTTGGGAGAGTTCTAGGATGATGGGAAACCAGTTAGAGTAGTACTAGCGGATATTGTTCACAAGCTTTGGAGGAGAACGGGGTGGAGAAGTGCAGAGAGAAGAGGCTTCTTTTTGTTTTTGTTTCGGTAGGGGAGCGAGGCAGGAGCTTCTTCTTTGTTGCTGTGTGTGATTTTTTTTCCTTGGCAAGGATGACTTGATTTGGAGGTTATAGAAGAGGGCCCACCGTGTTTTTGTACCACTGGTTAGATCATCGCGTTGCGTGCCGGATACGACAATACCGCGGCCGATGGCAGTAGATGGAGAAGAGCGAGTTCTAATCACAACACAACAGATTGTGAGATCGTTAGGCACCATAGATACTGCAATGACGGACGACATGCTCCAAATTCTCTCAAACTTTGATCACAAATTCTCCAGCATGAATGACAAGCCCAAGAAGCTAGAGTTTAGTACCTCGCATGAAGTAGGCACAACAGTTACAAATGCGGATCTGCAGTCGAAGCATTCCCGACCTTCTTCACGGGGCGCGAGCAGTTCGAAGATGATCGAATCGCGCTTTGATCATGCGGAGGATGTGGTGGTTCGATGGCATCTGGGATACTCAGAGCGAGCCAAGCAGCAGAGGATTTTCGAGTGCCCGGAAGAGGAGGCTTCCACTTATCAGGAAGTGGTGGACGAGGTACAGAACATGCTGGATTAGTTGTCCGTGCAAAACAAGGAGGAGGAGCAGCAGCCTGCAACCCTGGAGAGAGCACAGAACGTGAGTCAGCTGGCGATGGAGAGACTAGAGGAGGAGTTCTGCCACTTGCTTGCGTAGAACAGCCGATATGTGGACCCGGATTGGCTCTTTGACTCCATGGTAGTGGCTGGATCGTTTAGAAGCTCTTTCAATGATGATCGTCATCATACCGTAGATGATGCCGCAGCAGCAGCGGAGATCAGCTCCTTCGGGGAGGAAGATGCCGCGGGAGATGAAGACGAAGATGTTCTACCGGTGGCAAGACCCAAAGAAATTATGCCGACGACAGTGGATTTGATCCTTGAGAGAGAGAGAGAGAGCTTAGTGTCATTGTTTGTTTAGGCGTTTCAAATTCTCGTGGGTTGGGTTCTAGCCTCAGCTTCCAAGTTCAAGGGATAAGGTTTTGTAAATGAAAATTTGACTGAAAGTCCCAGGTTTAGGGTTTCTAGTTTTAGGGTTTGGGATTTTACGGTTCCTCTGACCCCCGGGGTTCACATGCAAAACATATGCGTAGGGAGGAAGGAGCGAGGGAAGAAGACAGACAAACAGAGAGGCAACCTCCATTACAACTTTTGGCCGTGTTGTCTGCTCACTCTTCTTCATTCAAACCCTCTCTTGCTGTGTCAATTACCGGTAAGTTGGTCCATCTTGAAACTTTTTAAAATTGTGAACCATTAGAGATATGCCTCATCAGAAGCGGTTATGTCATTCTTGTAAAAGTACGCAACTGTTTTTGTGTCTTCCAGAGTTTGCAATGCCATTTGAGATGGGATTTTGTTGCTCTACATGATTTAAGAGTGAGTTTGTTTGATGGGTTTCTGAAGGGGTTGTTTCCCCCCTCTTTTTGAGATTTGTGTTCCTCTTTGAAAGTTGCTTTCTAAGGTGGCGGGTTTCAGTTGTGACTATCTGAATTTTCTTTTGTATAGAATTAGTTGGAAATCATCTCACCATCCATCTCAAGCAGGGTTTCAATCCATTCAAGAATTGAGCCTTCGGTGATTGTGGGGATTTGAATCTTAGTGGCTTTGATATATGCATTTGATGATTATTCATTACAGGTTGTGGGTGGATAAGAAACAGTTTCAATGAGAACAATCAGCGTACACCACTGCAAAGGGTGGAATTTGGAAGAAGGGACTGCGTTCCCAATCATTGGAAAGGGGAGATGATGACTATTGGTTAAAGTTTCAACTGCTTTACCTCCAATGTTCCGAAGAGGAATTTGTGCAGAGAGGGACTCAGCCTCATCATCATACCCAATGCAGTCTGTTCGAATTACCTGTTGTGGTGCTGTTTCCGTATGTTTGTTTCCTGCCTCCTTTAGTATATGGCAAACTATGTAAATAATGCATCTTCATTGTTTTGAAAATTTTCATAAAATGTGGAGACATTGATCTCTTGAAAACATATGATAATGAGAATGTGTCAGGTGTTAGCAATCATGACCTTAAAAACATCCTTGACTCGTGGTTTTCTGTGGGGTTTCCCGTATGAATGATCTCTTGAGTTTAATGTTGGCCTGGTTTCCTGGCTTTTCTGGCCACAAGGCCTGCGTAGGGTTAACTTCATAATGGTACAGCTAAGTGCAGACTTCCAAGGGTTTAGGGTTTAGGGTCTTGAATGAATTTTGATTCATGTTACCAATGATGAGCTTAAACCTCATTGGGGGATTACAGGATGCATTTATGGAAGCATTGATGTGTTTTGGTGCGAGCTCTTGTAGTATTGAGGATGCACATTTGGGAGCACCCCAAGAACAGGAGGTGCATGTTTGATGTACCTCCCATCTTGTTGGTTTTACATGATGTTAATAGCTGTCAGGCATCTGTTCAAATCTTCATTTGCAGAGACAGGTTGAAGCAATGTTTTGGTTATAGGAGTGCAAAATACTACACAATTTTTTGTTGTTGCTGAACTCAAAATACGTGGACTTGAGTTGATAGATCACAACTGGAGCTTCATCATGTCACTGAATGTGATGCAGGTTTTTTTAACTCTGACTAATTTTCTTGCTGTTTTGGAACTGCAGCTTTTTTCTGATGGCCCTGTACCATGGACAGGTGATAAGTGACAATTATGGAATGAGGTAAATATTTGCATCCAAGGGTATGCCCTATGAATCTGGGACAATAATCACATCTATCTTTTGTTTGATGCAATTTAAATAAGTAATTCAAAAGTCCATGTTGCCAATTGCAAAGTCGCATAACTGCACTGTTTCCGGCAGGTGAGGATGTGGCTGAAGCACTGGCTATGTCTACTGACTCAGTAGGGCTGACAGAAATGCCACAGTATGAAGTTGTAAATACTGAAGAAATCGACTGGGTTCAGCAAGTGCAGGTGTTCAGACTCTTATTTCTGGCTGGTTTTTGAAACTTATTACCATCTGTATTTCCATCTTCAATTTTGCTTGATCACATGGACATTTCCTTCTCATGGTTTAGTTTTATGTTGGAATGCAGTGTCAGTTCAAGCCAATTGAGGTGGCAAAAGGCCTGTGGATAGTCCCCAAGTGGAGCACACCTCTTGTATGTCATGTGCTTTCTTGTAGGTTGGTCCTATTCTTTTGGTGAACCCCCTTATTTGTGCATGTGCCAAGACGTTGGCATTTATGGACCTGAAAGAGTAGTCAAACTCATTGATAGCTCATCAGACCACTGCTAGACCACTCTAAATAAGAAATGGCAAATCTGTTGATGTGGAAAGATGTAAAACTAGATGATCAACATTGACAGAAGAATCGTCTCCAAGAGCTCTCAAAAAGCCTTGTGGATGTGTGTAAGGTCTCAAACAAGAAAATGGATTCAGGAATTGAACTTCACCATGACCCACTGTGACCATTAGCATTGTTTCAAAACACTAAACCATTTATAATTGTTTTCTGGTGGAAATAATACCACTGTACAATCTTTTTGCTAGAATTTTTCTGGTGGAAATAATAATATTTGTTGAGAAGCTAGAATCCTTTGATGTACTCCAACAATAGGATCTAGTCTACCATAAAGTATCCTTTATTAGAAATTAAATTATTTGAGCTTGCTGCTGATCTGCAAGTTTTCTGCTGAACTATAGGATCCAGAGGCACTGAATGTGATGCTGGATCCAGCGCTTGCATTTGGCACAAGTGAGCACCCCACCACTCACCTTTGCCTACAATGGCTGCAACATGCTGTGAGACCTAGTGACCAGATCTTAGACTATGGCATTGGTTCTGACATTCTTTCAATAGCTGCACTCAAGGTGATGCCCTGAACTTTGAATCCCTTCTTTTCACTGTGTAATTTGAAGTTTCCATACACAAGTAGCATTTTAACAACATTTCTACCACAATGGTACTCACTCATAAGTTGCTGCTTGCTCTTGCATTTGTGACTGAAGGCCTTCAGACCACTGCTATTGGCTATGGTAACCTCTAATTTCTACTGTCTTAAATGTATGAACTTCTCTGGTGTTAGAGAGCATGTTTGTTTGTCCACCCATAATGGACTAATCAGATCATGGCAACAATGGTGCAGGTCAAGGAGCATTTAAAGGCAACAAGAGGACCCATGAAGGCGTGGATGTGGTTGTAGCCGAATGTAGTAGTTTAGGCACTGCCAGGTTTTGAACATACTTACTTACATTGGAAGATGTGGGTTAAGATTGGGTTGCTACACCAGGGACCTTGCAGGCAGAAAGGTGAACTCAATGTTATGTATGTTCAATTTTTCCCCAGTGAACCCATGTGGGCTGTTCAAATGCTTGGTATAGTTCATGTGTAATTAGAATGATGAGTGCAAGAACTTGTAACCCATTGCCATAGTAATAAAATCTATCCTGGTTTTGGTGGGAGGCCAAGCAAATTGGCATGTCAAGCTTAAACTACCAAATTCTTATGTAATTTTACCTTGGGTGCTTAAATTTTTGGGATTATAGGCAATTTATAAATGCTCCTACCATTGGGTTTCAAAACTCAACTGAATTATATATTGTGTTTATTATAAATATTAGCAAAGCCATAAACGCTTAGGATCTATTGTGTGCAACATGAAATTGGACGACAAAAAAAATCATGCATCATCTGTAAATAAATGCATTAGTTAAAACTAAAATAAAAAACTAATTGCCACATGTCATAATCATTATGAGTAAAATCGAACGGTCCATATATATTGTAATTATTTAATAATAAAATAAATACCATATTAAAAGCCACGTGTCGTAATCCTAGTGCTTGAATCGGACGGTTAGTATTATTAGATGTCATGAAGAATTTTTAAATGAAATATCCAATATACCACGTGGTGTCTGGGCATTAGTGGAAAATAATAACCAAAATAATTGTTGAATACTGGCACCACATACGTATACACTATTTTGTCATGAACTGGTATTTATATGTTGAACAGTTTCCATCCAACCTCGTTGTCGCCTACGACTAAGGACGATTACGACTTGTCTAACACGACTACACAACTTTTAGTTGTAGATGTCGCATGCGACTAAAAAACAGTCATAAAGACCAGTCGAAAAAATCTACTTTTCTTCTAGTGAATAGGTGCTTAAATTGATTACATGGCCTACATACCTACCAAGGTTAGGTTTTAAAACTAACCTAGGTAGTGACATCTGTCAACAAATAATAGGGTTTAAAAATCATGTAATTATCAATAATATTATATATTAAATAATTAAAATTTAGTTGATTTCCATGTTGGTTAGTTAATTAACTAACAATTGAATGGTTTGGTAAATTTGTATTTCAGTTGAGAGTAACCTTGTTTCATTATGTACTAGTGAAACAAATCATTGTCCATAGCAATTGGTCCCTGTTCATTAGGGGGTTAGACAATTTCATTAGGTAAAAATGTCCAAATTCATTCAAAACCTAATGAAACCTAGAATAAATTAAGACGCATTTTGTAGTAGTGTTCTAAAAATATGTATGCATAAATTTGATAAAGAAGTGCCAACTTGTAGTAGTTTAATCTGTTGGAATAGAAAACTAGATTAACATATGGGGAAAATTTTAGCAAATCAATTGAATAATCTCAAATCTTGTTTTGTTTCAGTTAGAAATGGCATTCCAAGTTGTAGGTTTTGTTTATCAGTTTAAATGTGTTTTGATGACATGAGCCATTTCAAATATACGCATAATTAATGTCATAAGAATGTTAAGTTTAGTGTAGTTTGCCAAAGTTGTGTTAATGTATTTATTACATCTTTTGTAAAGGTATCCATACATTGAAGAGGTTGTTTAATTCCATGCACACATAAATGAATATTATTATACAAAATTTTCAAGAATACAAATATGAAAATTGTGTTTAAACACCCACATGTGATATCAAATTTCATTGCAAAGACCATTGAAAATAATCATATAAATGAAGGATGTGAAGGTAATTACTTCCACTAAACTTGAAACGATTGGAATATTCTTGTAGAGATTATTAGTGTTCCTTACATGTAGTGAAGGAAGGAAAGGTGTGTCATTTATCACCACAACCAAAAACTAACTAGTTATTGAATTTAACTTCATTAACATTACAAATTCTAGATGCTCATTTGAGTTTATAGTTCCACATCAATTGAAATACCATGAGCAAATTCATCCAAAAAACATTTGGAGTCCATTTTCGTTGGTGAGAATGAAATATTCTCTATAGTTGGTTGTTGGAATGAAACTCTATGCTCCTATTACTATGATATTGATTATCTTTACATATCCTCATCTGCAAGTTCTCCATTGAAAACTTGGGATGCTCACTATTTGCCTCCTTAAGTACTTGTTAATGTCTACCCACCAAAGGCATTCATTGTTTGAACACTTGAAACAATCATTCTTAGCCTCAATGCCAAATATTAACACAAATTATTGAATGGAGCTCCCTTCGTTGATGCAGGCCAACAACTTGATAAATTCCAGATTCAAGCACCATACTTATACAATAATTTTGCTAATTGTAAATCAACCACAAACCATGGTGTTAAACCACATTTGGTTCAATTGTTAATTTGTAGCTAAACCTTCCATGAAAGAAACAAAAAAACCACCTTAGATAATTTCTTATACATACCTATTTGGTCATTCATTGGTGTTTCCTCGTGCCATCACTATTGCTTTAGTTGCATTTGCACAATCAACTTGGCAAGCTATTGTTGTCACCTTTTTTACCAAAAATTATTTTTTCGATCCTTCCCTTACAAGTTCTACACAAGGCACATAATGGGTTATGAGAAACCACCAAAGGTGCAATAGTAATGTGTACAAGGTTACACAATGGTGACACAAGATTAAAATGCATCATTGAACAATGTTGTCCTAAAAAAAGCTTAACACCTTAATTGCAATGAAAAATGTTGTTATGGAATGGAAAAGGTATCTAGTACTGGGTATATCGATTAGTACAAGCATGTTTACTGATCTCCTACACTACACATTGCCGAGTTGCCTCTAGTGATTACAACCATGTGTATTTTAAAACTTCCACAACCTTAAACATAAGCAAGAAAGTTCCACGCTTCACATGGATACTCTTAGACACATTTAGACCTAGTTGAACAAATAAACATGGTTTTTAGGAGGGATCTCCAACATGTGTAAATAGTTGCATTTTGTATAAAATGAATATTAGTTTGTTAAATCATTGAAAAGAAGAAGATACAAACAAACACCTTCTAGTAGTAGGAAAAAAAACATTTGAGTGTGAAAGTTCATAATAAAGTTGAAATAAATACTTGCGAATTGGATAACTCACTCACCTTAAAGGTGGTGAAAGAATCACCTAAAAAACTCTACCTTGATTCCTCTATTGCCAATTGATAATTACTAGTAAAAAAATGTGGGTCCATTTAACAATGTCAACTTTTATAGCACAACAATTGCTGTTGATGTCTTCATCCAACTCTATAGCTAACCTACACGACCCCAATCCTACTTGTATTGGTTATCTGCCATTCAACAACATGGTTGTGAAGGACAAATTCTCATACTTTGGATGTAATGTATGCTAAAAACATCCTAAGGTTGGTTTGTTTATGTTCCAAACAAGTGACCTTTTTCATCTCACCCTTTCTGGTCTTACCACCTACTACTTTTTCAAACCTTCACTAAGACATCGACCTAGAGTTTGCAAGATGTAACATTTTGTCACACAATGGGATTTTATGGAAGCCATAGAGGTTGCACTGTTTTTTCACACAATTTAGTTTAAACTAGGGACTACTTATAGGTGGTGGACATAGAAATTAGAACCATAAGTTGGTGCTTAGGTTTTGAAAACATGGTGGATACCCTAACAAGCAAAAATACCTTGAATAGTGGAATTGCTAGTTGGTCTTGTGCATATTGTACCACATTGGTAGTTGCATGAAAGGTGGTCATCACCATGGTGTACAACAATTGATCTCATATTGTTGAAACCATCTTTAATCTCCACCATGTTTTGATGATACTTGTAATAACAAATTTTGAAGTCCTTTAGCCTCTTCACAAAATAGGGCTTCAATTTGACAAATGATTTAAGCCCTATTTGCACATCTTCATGAACTGCTTTGAATTGGGTGAAAAGGTCTACCTAATGAAATAATTGAATAAACCAAAAATTACCTAAATAGTTAGATACCACACATGTAATTGAATTGAAGTGTAGTAGTACATTCAATAGCAAATAAAAATACTTTCAGCTTAAAACAAGCCTAGTGGGCTTAATTGATTTAAGGAAAACTAAGAATTTAGGACTTTCAAAACCCTAAGATGTGGGATCCCAATTTGCACATAAAGACGTCATCACATAAGAATCCATAGGAATCTAAAGTCCCATCCATTAATCAACCCATGCAAGATTAGATACTTATCCCTAGGACCATGGATGATTAGATATTAAACCTAGGACTAATAAACCACAATCTAGGAGTTAGCCCAATTATGTAGGATTATGCCATTGCATGAGACTAGTCAATCCAAGACATACACTTACCAAGGTTTGTTGAAATATTTCTTAATCCAAGATCATACATAATGCATGATTGATAAATCATGCAGGACTCTAAATCACATACAAGATTGTATCAAGACCTACATACAAACGAATGCATGATTCAACTTAAATGGTCATGACTCTTAAAACAAATGTAGGATAGAGGTTAAGGAAATGAATATACACATTCACATGATACCTTGCAAAACCTTTAAGGATAGAGGCTAAGGAAATGAGTATACACATTCACATGACACTTTGCAAAACCTTTAAGGACAAAGGTTGAGGAAGTTAGTGTATTCCCCTCACATGGCATTAAAGCTATACTTTTAAAAAAGTCATGTCAAGAGGTTCAATGATTCATAGAAAAACAATGCAATTTTTTAAAAAGAAGAAACAAAAAATGAAAAATGGAGCTAGATCAAATGAATAAGTTTAGGAATGAATTACAAATTTGACCTAATTTTCTTGCAAATAATGTTTTGCATGCATTGCCCTCACATTCCTTGTAATGAAGTGTGTAACATTTTTTTTGTTGGGTGACACTTTAGTTTCATTTGTCCACCAACCCAAAAATAAGAAATTTTTTCTCTAAGAGGGCATATTTTCTACATTTTTTTATCACTTTTAGCCCATTTTTTCCAATTGCCATGATTTTTAACAATTCTTTATGTTACACTGCTTTCCTAAGAATTCTTGTGTTGATACCCAACTATCTTCCATTAGCCCTTACATCCTTGCTCTCACCCATTGATACCACCGTAGCTTCTACAACATTCCGTGTTAAATAATGGTCCTTCCCACTACCATATTTTAAATTAGTCCAAGGAGTAACTAAACTACTACAAACTATGGCACAATCTTGTAATGCTTACAATTGACAACAAATTTTGACATCAAAACATTTAAAAATGGTTCACGTATCAATTTTCGAAACACTTTCATTTGGAATGTTTCACCTCTATAACTTACACACATGGAGGACATGGCCAATCTTCATTGCATGCTTTGCAACAACTTTGTCCATATTGCTAGGACCACCATCTTTAACATCTTCATCAAGTGATTCATGTAGTTTGCTACAATGTTTCTTGTCTCTTTTTAAACCTTAATTTGTAGTTGCATTGTTGAATTGTATTTTTAGTTTTCTGTGCAACTTCATGTACAAGTTGCCTTGTTTGTTCCCCATCTCAATGTTGATCACATCCATTGCCCATTTTTACATAGTGTAAATGGACTCCTTGAATTTGTCCTTGTGTCCAATATTTTGGTTAATGGAAGGCAAACATATCTATGGCAACGAGAAATAAGCATGTTAATGATGACCCAATCAATGATAAACCTCAAATTTGTAGCATAGATGTTTCCTTTGAGGTTTGGGATTGTCCCTACATGGTACAATCCCCCACTTTGATTCATGGAATTCCACCCATCGTTTCCAATCAGTGCTTGCACAATCATCCATGTTAGACATGTTTCACCTGTCAAACTTGTGATTGATTCACCCACATTAATAAACTTATGGCTTTTCAGTAGATTAAGATAAAACCTAAGCAAATTTGGCATTCAATGTAAATAACTCCACAACCTATAGAGAAGAAACAAGAAAAAGAAATATAATTATAAAAATTGTAAATGAAACTCCACAACAACAATGTGAAGGTAACCATTTTGTCAATTCCAACAAAACAAAAAATAACACAATTATAATGAATCTTGCCTTACTAAAAACATTTTTTGGATCTCTCCATGTCTGTCATAAGTATGCACCTATAGTTATCTTGAGAAAAAATGTTTCATTTGTATGTTGAATTTAATGGCCCCATCATCCTCCTTTTGAGGACCGCCCCCATGAACATCCCCCTTCTTTATGTTTGGTGGCGCTACCAAATCTAGTTGGACACCACACCATAGAAAAAATTAACACCAAATTAAGGAAACAAACAAGTAGACATCCACCTCTTCACAAATGACACTCAAACATAGCAAATGACATTTTTTTAAAATTACAATTTCAGTCAATAAATAACAATCTAAGAAAAACCTTAGACTTATTTCCAATAGGAACATTCTAAAGCATAATAGGTTACATTCTTCCACCCAAATTTTTTTCTTCAATTTTGGGTGCGTTTTCTTTTGTATGCCACCATAGATTTGTTTCAAGCTTCAAGATCTTTGGATGCTATAAACGAGAAATTGTTGAGCAAGAAGGATGAAAAAAAACCTTGTCCAAACGTAGTAGGTGGATCCAATCCTTGAAGTAGCAATAGTAGCAAAAGGTTTGAAGAAGAAACAACAGTAGTAGCAAATTGCATCATTATCAAACCCTCCACAAGAAATTTGTCTAAATGATAAACATGAAATGGGACATACCCACAAGAAAAGCTTAAACATAACCTTAACCAAATTGGCATTGTGAGAGGCAAACCTTGAGGATGTAAGGATGAAGCTAGAATTAGAGCTCTCGTATTTATCAATGGATCTAAAATGGTAGAAAGCAAAATCTAAGGATGTATAAACAAACATAACCAATCAAATAATTAGTTTGCCACTAGTTATCTAGTACAGTCAAAACTTATTACTTTGTGCCACCAACAATTTATTCAAGAGCCTTATAGAATTGAGTGTTGATTTGTTTCCCAATACAAAGGTGCATTCTAACACTAGAAGAAAAACATGTATTTTCGACTAGACTTTGCGACTAAATTTTAGTCGTAAAAGACATTTTGCAGCTAAAGTCCCTTTAGTCACCTAAGACAAGTCGCATGTGATGAATTAGTCACAAATGACAAAAGGTATTGTATGAAAAAAAAATCAACAAATACATTTCATCTTTTGACTTCATTGTATACGTATTGTCACATGCGACTAAGATGCAACTATTTTGGTCACAATTAAGGGCAAATGATGTGTTGCCATGTGTTTTAATATTTGATTATTTAAATTATTAATATTATTTTGAAATAATCTAGGACGTTTAATTCAAATACTTTGATGATATTATATTATGACACGTGGCCCAATGTGAGTATGCCACATGGCATTAATTTTTTGAAATAAAAATAAAAATATTAAATTGGTAGGTACATAAATAGGTGCCTACAAACCTAGGCTACATACCAACCTACCTACTTAGGTTAAAAAATAGGAAGGTAGGTTCTACTTTCCTAGGTTAAATACTTATTCATATAGGTAGGTATTTAAGTAGGTAGGTACATAGGTCAACCTAGGTGGGTAGGTAAAACTAGGTATTTACCTAGCTAGGTAGATAAATAGGTTGGGAAGGTGAGTACTTTAAAAATGTGCATAATTTGTATTTTTGTTTTGGATCGAGCCTTTTGATTAGCTCATCCCATGTGCACAATTTTTTTAATGTAGAATTGGATGACCACACCCTATTGTTTATATAGTGTTCAAATTGGGAATGAAAAACAAACAATATGGGATAAGTTTTGAAATGCAATTTCTTCACAAACTAAGTTGTAATTTCAAAACTTTCTTCATGCCTTACTTTCTTAGTTTTTAGAATTATAAACAATTCAAATACTAGATAATTAGATAATCATTTAATTAATAATGATTAAATTTACATATATTTAAATTATAAAGTATACACTACAAAATTCAATATTCATTATCAATCACTTAATTAAGTAATAATTTTTTAATATTTAACAAACTAACTATCTTGTTATTCAAGTTATTAATACATAACTCATAAATAATTAAATAATTAAAATATTTTAAAATCTGATTGAATCTATATAATATAATTAATGTAAAATTAATTTAACAACTCTAATTTAAAGATTAAAATATTAAAATATTTTTAAAAAATTATAAGTTATGAATTAACAATTTTATTATAAAGTAAATTCTTTCACAAATTTAAAAAAAATTATTATTCAACTAATTACATTGCTTATTGTATATTTACATTTATTTTTGTAAGAATTAATATAAGTCAAGTAACTTTTTCCTCTTGGTAATTATTAACTATAAATACAATAATTTGTTAAACATAACATTAATTTTCATAATTACTGTAAAATTATTATAAAATATTATCATAGACGATGAATCACAATTTTTTTAATAATATTATTATTATATGATAATTCGTGAAATTAAAATCGGTAAAATAATTATTTTAACTACATTATAATTTTTCCAAATTTTTAATTCAGGTTTAAAATTATAAATTACAGAGTGTGAATAATTATGTTTAATTAGAAAATAATTATGCACATAATAATTAATTCTTATCTGAAGTAATTGCAATGATTTTAAAGTAATGTCACATCAATTACATTAATTAATTTCTTCTAATATAAGAATATAAATTAGACAATATACAAATTTTTGTTATAACAATAATTATTTAGTGTAACTTAGATTTAATAAAATTAATCATTTATAATTATATATAAAAATGATTTATAGGGATAACACTAGTATAAAAAACCTTTAAAACTCAATCAATAATTTGTTGAATTGAAATTGAAATTTAAGATTCCAAAATAGTACTGCAGAATTCAAATATCAATTTTTAGATCAAATAAGTTTTTTGAAGTTAAATAACAACTTTCATAATTGAAATGTCAAATTTCAGATTCAAATAATATATTCAAAACAAAAATTTCCATTTTAAAATTCAATTCATAATTTTTTGACTTGAAATATTAATTTCGAGAATCCAAAATAATAATTTGGAATTCAAATTTCAACTTTCAAGTCAAATAATTTCTTAAAATTTTAATTTAAAACTTCAGAATTCAATTATCAAATTTGAAGTTCAAATAAAAATATTTAAAATCAAAATGTCGATTTTTAGATTCAATAATTTTTTTTGAATTGAAATATTAGTTTTTATATTCGAAAAGAATAAATTAATTTCAAATATTAGTTTTCAAATCAAATAAGTTTTTTGAATTTAAATAACAATTTCTAGAATTGAAATGTCAATTTTCAGATTCAAATAACAATATTCAAAATTGAAATATTCATTTTTAGAGCCAATTAATAATTTTCAGACTAGAAGTATTAATTTTGAGAATCCAAAATAATAATTCGGAATTGAAATTTCAATTTCAAATCAAATGATTATTTCAAATTTTAATGCAGAATTTTCAGAGTTGAAATATAAATTTATATATTTATATAAAATTATTCGAAATTAAAATGGCCATTTTTATAATCAATCAATAATTTTCAGAATTGAAATACTTATTTTTGGATTCAAAAATATTAATCTAGAATTCAAATATCAATTTTTAGATCAAAAAACCTTTTTGAGTTGAAATTGAAAATATCACTATCAAATCAAAAATTTGAAATTCAAATAATGTTTTAAACAATTGAAATAACATTTTTCAGATTCAAATATGAAGTTTCAAATTCTAACATATATATTTTAAATTAAAATAGTAGTTTTTAGAATTGAAATATCAATTTTCAGATTTGAATAAAAAATTCAAAGTTCAAATATAAATTTTGAGATTCATTATATGAACAATATACATACGTATGCATATTTTATATATATATAGTATTTTAGTACATGCATTAAAATACACCCCTATGTCATTGTAGAATACCTTTATGATGC
The DNA here is from genome assembly GCA_963921925.1 of Sphagnum tenellum. Classification (NCBI taxonomy): domain Eukaryota; kingdom Viridiplantae; phylum Streptophyta; class Sphagnopsida; order Sphagnales; family Sphagnaceae; genus Sphagnum; species Sphagnum tenellum. The sequence goes on along the minus strand of OY998142.1, from coordinate 26,204,014 downwards.
AAGTAATTTGGTGACTATTACAACTAATTAGACATATCAGCCTAGTAATGGATGAAAATAAATGTAAAATTGATCCAACCAATAGGATGAAATTACTAATAGTTGCATCATAGTTGTGAAAATGACCAAAATAGTTGAAATTTGGTTTTATAGTTGCAAATATTTTCAAATCTAGTCGCAAACGACTACAAGTCACATGAAGTCGTAAATGGAGTGGTTACATTTTGGCTGATTTTTACTAATGTAAACTTGCAAGTATCACATGCATTGTAACCATCAACCCTATGGGTGTGACTGAAAACACAATGGTTATGATATAATTTTCCAAATTGATATATGCGTGAGTCCATTTCATAACATCTATTTAAAAACATATAAAATGTTTCAAAGATGAAAAAATCACTAGCAATCCATTGCATTAATAGTAAAGAATGTATGTTATGATCCATCAAAACTAGGACAACTTGAGTCCTTTCACAATGGAAGATGTGTAGTTTTGCTGATTATTTATGTTTAGAGGTTCTCTATCTAAAAACTTTCTTCTTTAGGTATTGGCACAACAATGATTTCTAATTGATAACCTAGGGATCCAACAACAAGGTACAAAAAGGTTTACACTACTAGAAATTCTGTCTTTTGTAACCAGTCACTATGCAACTAGCATGCAACTAGTTGTCATTTGCAATTATCTAGGTCATGTTTGCAACTATAAATTTGGTGTTGTATAATTTTCAGCCATACGGTTGTGTGTGCAACTAATGTGCAACTAAATGTGTACAACATGGACACATATCATAAAAATAGTGGTCTAAATTTGTACATACTTAAATTATTATACTTCATATATTTACATAGGTTATGTATAATAATATTATGTGCTTTTAGTACTAAGGTTAACCCCATGTTAACTTAGGCTAATTTAAACTAACCTAGGCTAAATAAACAAAAAAGTTAAACTAACCATGGCTAAATTAATTTAGGCTAAAACTAACAATGGTTAAATTAAGTTAGGTTAAACTAATTATGGCTAAATTAAACTATGTTAAATTAAATTAAGTTAAACTAAACCATGGTTTAAATATATATTTTGCAAGTAAAACTTATTTATTTATTTTTATCTGGAATATTTTTCAGAAAATGTAAATTTGATTAAAAATATTATTCAGAATCAATTAATATGATAATATTAAAATTTATTATAAATGTTCATAATTATTAATTAAATGTCTATTATAATTATAATGATAATCAATTATATATATTCATAAATAGGTATTATATATTTAAATTTTATTATTTATGTTAAAATATTGATGTAAATAGGCTACACAAATTAACCTACAAGTACATAATCATCTTTTCTTTCGACCCTTCTTATTTTCAAACTTCATAACTTTCTTAATTCTTATTCATTTTAAACGATTTAAATTGCTATAGGAACGCCAACTGAAGTTCTACAAATCATATTAACACTTTAATAACAAAAAAACCAACATAAAAGGAACTTTTTGGGTGTTTAAGAGTCGGCCTATATAATTTCCAATGGTCTTTTGTGAAATTCTAACCCCCTTTACTTTGGGGGACCATAACTTTTTCATTTCTAATCCATTTTCAACAATTCTTATTGTGTTAGATGCGCCAAGAGGAGGGTTTAAAGTTTTGTTTGGACACCAGAATCAACAAAACACTCCCTTGGCTGCTATACTTTAATACATTAGTTGCATTTGATGTGCAACTAAGTTGGTTCATGAGGTTTGCAGTGGAATTTTTTATCCCATATCCTTTGGCTTCCAATTCTATTTGGCTCAGTATATACTTAGGAGCAATCACTATGTATTAACGAAATATCAAATGCCATTGGGGATGAGTGAATTAAAAAAGCTTGACCTTTATGAAATGGTTAATTTTTAAAATAAAATTGGATTATTTTAATCTTACTTATATAGCCTAAACCTAGCTATGTTCAACCATCTTACATACTTAGGTAAGCCTATTCATTTAATAGGGTTTAATAATAACCTACCTACATAATCAACACATGTCAACATCTTATTAGACATAAATTGGACGATTTATTAATTAATATTTGAAAATAAGTGGGCCTGAATTTCTAGGTGTCATCATATAATTAGTGTTTTAAAATTGACACATGTCAATTGGTTAGTGAACGTTCCATGGTGTGCCACATGTCATCATCTTAGTGGCATAAATTTTAATGATTGAGATTAATCCAATGAATTTTTAATTTTGAAAACACATAAATAATTAATTAGTGACACGTGTCCACAAGCTAGTTGTCCAATTTTTAAACATGTGTCATATTTTTATTAGTTGCATTGTAGTTGTAAGGAGAGTTGCACATAAGGTGCAACTACATTTGGATTTATATGTATGGATGAACATGTATATTAGCACCGTATATACATGTTGCATACATAGTGTCACATGCAACTAAATGTCATGTGCAACTTGTCTTATGCAACTACACAAATTTGCAGTTGCATGTGTCACATGCAACTGAATTGTAGTTGCAAACGACAGTTGCAAAACCCAAAATTTCTAATAATGTAAAGTAAAATAAGGAGAAAATGATGCATTCATACATGAATAACAAACTTTTAGCCTCCCAAGTAAACCAAACTTTCCAAGATATACCCTACACAATTTACATTGAATTAAAACATATGAATGAACCTTAGAGTGATATTTTTGCATTCACAGACTTTAGGTGTAAACCTTGCACTGGAAGGGGTTCCATATACCATTTGCATTCCAACTCTTTTAGCATTGTGCAACACTATAAATTGTGCAAAATTGTAGAATCTACAAAAAACCTACCTTGAAACCAAAGACACAAAACATTGTTGCAAAACTATGTTATGATATTCTCCTCTCTTCGCCTATTTTAACCTCAACGATTGTGCTATGATCATCAGGCTAAGGTGATTTCATATATCTATGAGATTATAGAGAAATCTCCCAAAAACACTATGAATTTAACACAATGTCGTGAGTCTAGTCATAACCTTATGAAGGTTTAGTCACAAATTTCAGACCATCATAATCCAAAGTTTACAATGGATACATTCCAACATTTTCAAATCCAATAGAAATGGATGTTAAATACCTTGTACCTTTTTAGTAAAAAATAAACTTATTACTCAAATAGATTACTTGTTTATGTGCATCTATAATGTCATCGGTGTTAGTATATTTACCCTTTGCACAATAGCCTTTAATGTAGGTTTTTGTTGCATTTTTTTGATTCCCTATAATTGACACAATTTTATTACTAAGTCCTCCAAGGACTATTGAGGAATGAGATGATTGATATACTTGCCAACTTTAGTACTAGTGATTCGACCTTGTGACTTGGATGAAAAATGGCGAATGTATTGGGCAAATGCCCCAAAATGTCCAAGCCCTACTTGCAATCCATTAATGTGCAAGTGAAAAAGAAACCACTTTGATTGCTTGAGAAAAAAGTTGGACCCATCACCTCACATTCATATGAAGCCTTATTTGCTATGTACATGTAATAAATAGCTCAAGCCAATGTGCATATAGAACCTTGTTGAAATTTACATTAGCAAAAACAAGGATACATTGTGAAACATAAACTAACCAACTCCCTAGAGCTAACATTTTTCTTGCCATGTTGTTGCCAACCTACAATAACTCTAGTGTTTGGCCTGATCAACAATTGTATTTGTTAAACCCAAGATCCAAAAAGAATTTGAAACATTGTGCACACTACATATGAAGGAGATCTTATTCTTCCAATGTGTATAATAGGGATGATTCAAAATGAAAACTGATTCCAAGCTGTTGTTGAAGTTTTGGCATGCAAACAAAATCCCAATGAAAATGGTAAATATATTGGGCATAGAATTACGTTGCATGTAGTATCATTAGATAATTGTCTTAACCATGTATTTGTTAAAGTAAGTGACCTGTCTTTCAACAATTAGGAAAGTGCTAAAGTACCTATTGCATGAATTGATACATGTTTGGAAAATTAATTCTTCTAGTGTGTAGTTCTTGGAGGAAGATTACTGATAATCAAGGACTACTAGCATCTTGCTTTATAACTTTTATTGTTCCTCACAAGTTTGTAATAGATTGTCATCAATGTTCCCTTCTCTTTTAGTGAATTTTTGTTACGATGGAGTAAGAGGAGGATGATAATCTCCTTTGCATCGAACTTTTTACAATGTGGGTTGTTCATGGCAAAGTTCAAGGAGATTGCAAGAGTTTCAAGCTCTGGGAACAGAAGATTAAAAGTCCTCGTAATGTTATTGTTGCTTATTGAAGAGAATGTCAAGCTAATGAGGAAGCTAGGAACAATAGCTACTACTCTAGAAGAAGAGAGTGGAAAAGTTGTGCAACTTTAGTGGAAGGTGGTACACATTCCAACAAATTAGGGTTTGGAGCAGATGCAAAACTGGATGAAGGAAAAGGTTCAAGGGAAAAATAGTAAAAGAAGAGAAAGTAGGAGGTTATGATAGAATGTAGTGTTCGAAAAAATAATTTAACCTAGTTTAGGAGCCAAAACGATAAAGACGATCTAAGATCTGTTGGATTCAAAAATAATTGATGACTTAAATTGCTTGGGTGATATCACATGCAAGAGATTCTAAACTTGGGTATTCAAATTATCCTAAATATCCCCCTTCTCCATTTTATTATAAAATGAAATAAATACTCACTTTTTTTGGTACCCACATGTTGAGCATAACTTGTTTACACCTATGAAAGAAAAAAATTCTAAAACTATTGCATTATGTGGCCAAATGAACTCATAGATTTCAAATTGTGGAGTTTTGTCCATCACAATAAGGTATTTAGTTTTTGTGGCAGTTCATTGTTTCATAGATATTAGCATTTAAAGTGTTTGTGATAAAAAAATTAAGCCAAAATAATTTGTTTAAACATTCTTTATGAATTTTTAAATTTATTTTTTCTTTGAAAGACAATGTCTTGGATTTTGTCCAAGACTTGTCAGGAATCCTTACACTTCTTCAAATTAAAAATGATAAATATAAAATAGTACCTTAATAATGTATGCATTTATGAAATAAACAAAACTTCCAATATGAATGTGCCATTAAGTTTAAGGACATGGCCAATTGAGGGGGCATAGTGACTTTTTTGGGAGACTATTCTTTTTGATACCCCAACCGTGCTTGGACCCCAAAACTGTGTATAATGCCAAAACATGTCTTTCACAACTTGTCCTATGCAATTATAATGTTTAATACAATTAAAGAAATGATTAAAAATTTCATCAACAATTAGTGATGAACCCAATTATTCATGAAATTAATTTCAATAAATTTACATTTATTGATTGGTCAAAAATGTTCATAATGCCATAACATGTTTTTTATGACTTGTTCTATATAACTATAATGTTCAACATGATTAAGGAAATGATTAAGAATGTCTTTAACAACTAGTAGTCATAACACCTAATGGCTCATAACACTAATTTCAAATTGCATTTATTGATTGGTAAAAAATGTTCATAATGCCAAAACATGTCTTCTACAAGTTAGTAGTAACCCCCTTTTTTTCACTAGTTCACTTTCAACTACATTTTCGATTGCATATTTTTAAAAATTAAAAGAAAGTTTGGGGCTGCCAAGTAAATTGAACAATATATTCTTTTGGTGGATAGTTGAAAATAAATTTCAATTAAAAAGTTTATATGGTTGCGTTTAATCAAGATGTTGACTAAGAAAACAATATAGCCTACAATCATGCCTCTTGAAATGGTGTGTTGATTTCATAAGTCTTGTGTTCAACTACTTTGGTGAAACACAAAATATGAAAAAGGATGATTAATGCCAGTTGGATGGATGAAATGCAATTCAAAGGACCAATGTTTTTGTTGCAACTTTGATTTAACTATTTATCACCTATATTACACAACTACAAGTCAGTCTTGTAAAGAACATTTAATTTAATCATAAATCAATATAATATTCGTTCATTATTCATGAATTATAAATAATAATAAATTGAATAATAATAAATATGAAATAATCATTAATTAATTTAAAATTAATTAATTAATATTAAAAAGGTAAAAAGTTAATAAATAAATATTTAATATTTATCAATTAATGATTAGTTAATATTATTAACTAATATTTAATATTTAATTATTACGAAATAACTAATTATTCTAAATAACTACTCAAACAAAGTGAATTTTTTGTCTTATTATTTAAAAAATTAATTATCTGATTATTCCTTATTTAATAATTCTGAATATCTAATTAGTTTTGAAATTTCTCAATAATTTGATAGTTACTTAATCAAGAGTTATGGTTAATACTTAATGACTATTAAGTAGTAAATATTTAGTCAGCCAAAGAATTATAAATAAAATTTCTTCAAAAATTAAATTTCCTAGTTGATATTAATGATTAATTAAAACTGATTGAATATTAAATTAATAAATCAATAAACTTCTTTATACATATATATTACGAATACTTATCACATAGTTTAATAAATATTAAATAAGTTAGAAATTTAATAATTTATAGTTAATATTCAGAAATTAACAATTAGTTAATAATTTATTTTGTTGGATAGTAAATTTACAAACCTAATTATTTTTTTATCTTATTAGTTGATCACTAGCGTTTTAAAATGTTTATTTTTAGAGGTAAAACAGTAGTTTTAAGAAAATTTGAATAAATATATATACTTTTAATTTTATAATTAACTGCCAAATAATTATATACATTAAAAAAATTAATGATTAATTTTTGAATTGATTAATTGATTAGATATTAATTAATTATACCTTGAAATACTATGCACTTATTAAATACCTAGTACCTAAATAGCCACTCACCTAATTTGTAGCTAAGAATTTAGTTAATGTATATCTATAATACTAAATAATTAACTTTTCAATAGTTACTTAAAGTAGTACATATATGTAAATATGTGGGTGGGTAGGTAGGTAGGTTGGTTGTAAGTGGGTTGATAGGTAAATAAGTAAGTAGCTAGGTAGTACATTGACTAAGTAGGTGGGTAAGCATGTAGTATGTAAGTAGGTAGTACATTTCATTAGTAAAAATGTTCAAATATAAGATTGAATCTATAACCAATATTCTAGTCATAAATGACAAAAATGATTAATAGCCTTAAAGTCACAAAGGACAAGTTGTTTAAGACAATAATCATGTAGGACATGATGGGGCAAAATGATGTGCCAAATATCATCCATTAGTCATAAAGAACATATGCGAAGTCATTAATGTCAATATAGTCATTGATTAATTTTTATTATTATTACAAATGTACCCAAAAACTTGGGGAACATTATTTTCAAATTTTATACTATTTATTATTATAAATTTATCATATATTATTAAATAATATGAATTTCTATTTCATTATTTTTTCATCCTATTAATTGTTGACACATATCACCACCTAACTTAAGTAATTTAGATAGGTACAAAATATTCAATCAATATTTCAATGTTGATCATAATGAATGTCAGTTGTGAAGTTTGATTGTTGAGCTCCAAGGATGGAATTCACTCCCTCACCACCAAATTACCCCACTTCTTGTGTAAATAGTCTACTATTTATCTATTTAGACCATACTTCATATAAACATTCCACAAAACCTCAAAGTTGATCATTCATATTTTATTGGTAATTTGTCGAAATGAAAACATTGAAAATTTATTCATAAATTTTCCTTCAATAATGTACACACAAATATATAATATTAAAAAAAACATTTCAAATCATTTTGAAAGAAAATTATTTGAATTTTGTTATTGAATAACATTTTAATGCCCATTCTTTGGAAAAAATAATTCAAACACATGATTTGTAAATGGAAAAACCTTTGTGGCTAATACATGAATAAATCAAATACATCTTTCATATTTTAAACCTTCATTTGATTTAGTAATTTATATATACAATTTTGCTTCCAATATATCATACTTTTACCAATAACTTTTAATTTAGATGTATGAGTTCATATAATTTATCCACATAAAATATTTATAAATGGATCTTAAATAAATTATATATAAATATAATGCTTTTATGTTAGTCATTATAAATATGAAGTGTAAATTTAATTTAAATATTTTAATTAAATTTTATAATAATAAAAAATAATAAAATTTAATGAAATATCTAAAATCATAAATTCTATTTATTTATATTCATATATTGCAATATAATTGTGTAATGATTTTTTTACGCATGTAAGATAAATTTATTTATTTTTATACATATGGTATATAAATTATTATTTAAATATATGATAAAAGTTTAATGTACAAATAAATTATATATTTGCCACATCCTACACTTCTATTTTATTTTTAAATAAAGATATAAAGATATAATTGTAATTCATCATACTTTTATTTTTTAAATTTCAATGTATGATATGCGATTTATTCACATTGAATATTTAAAATGGATCATATATCAAGTATTTTTAAAAAATGTAAAAAATGTTCTTATATTACCTATATGTATAATATTAATCAAAATCAGTTCCTTACTTGTTGTAGTTCATTATGTTTGTTTATACTCATATAATCATTTTGATTCATTATAAAATAATTTGATGAGCACATTGTTTATGTAATGACACATCAATTTGTCCATGTCATTTGCATAATTATTTTGTAGTGATATTTTAAATGATTTTGTTCTAATTAGATTTTTAAATGATATTTTGGATATGCACATCACTTTGTCATCAATCATGGATGCCATATGGATGTTGATTTGTAATGGAAAAACGATGTCATCTTTCCTATTATTATGTCGTCATCTACTAGTCAAATGCACTACTAATATATGATTACATTTTTTCCACATAAGATTTGAAGTAATCTCCTATGACTATGTAATAAATTATGTAATTATTTAGCACATTTAGTCATTGATTTCTTGGTTGCAAAGGATATAATTCCTTTTAATGGTTGAAGATTGAAACTCTCATTGTTAGTAGAAAGACTCAAAATCTTGGATTTTTATGAGTAGTGTAAACACCTTAATTAAAACCTTGGGGTATTCCAAATATTTTAATAGTACTAGCAAATAAATAATCAAATCTTTTGTAACATGGCCAATCTGAAAGTGGAACACTTGTGACATCAATCTTCTTTTTCTCCACATTGTACTTGTCCTTCATTTTGTTGAATTTTTTTTTCCACTATCCTCAAGTATGCTGCACATCACTTGGGAAATGAATGTTCACAACTATAGCAAAATGTTCCCAATTTTACTTTTTCATTGGTTTCTTGCTAGATTCTCAATATCTTTCTTCAAATTTATCAAGCAAAAATGAAAAGGTTACATTGTTCCAAAACCTCCTTATGGATTTTCTTTTTTTTATAACAATTTCTCTATAATGAATAATAGTAGTTTTTTCATTTGCTTGGAAAAGTGTTTGCAAAAAATTGGGGTGTTTAGATACCCCTCCATTTTAAAAAGCATTCATGGAGAGTGTGTAACCAAAAAAGAGAGGGTCCGAAATCACACAATACACTGACTGCCTGCACGACCCCAAGCGTCCATGTTTTCCTGATCTTCTACACATAGTTCAAACCTCTGATCTTCCACAACACACTAACTGCCTAATGACTCTTCCAGACGCACATCACAAGATCAGAGACGTACAAGTGCACACAACAAGGCAGATTTCACATCATCCATCTCCTGCTTCACCCATTCACACCAATGCCAGCAAAAGAAACTTTTTCATCACAAACTATGTACATTGCTCAAAAGCACAAGCCTAATTTCCATCAAATGTTCACAAAACACCAGATTCCCAGTGCTGTCTAGTCTCTCTTTCTCGAATTCCTCTACGGCAGCTTGGCCAGGTACTAGGCGTAGCGGAAAGTTCTAGCATTCAGCCAAGCTCTGTTAGCTAACAGAACCTCTCATCACTATGTTTTTCAAAGATCCCAATCCTCTACCTCTCGAATCTCTAAAAATCAGCTGATCATCTTGCCAAAATTATCTGCCTTACCAAAATCATACTTCCTGATTTTTCTCACCGAGCAACAAAACTGTCCATTCCTCCCACTCTTCTCACTACTATCACTCCCATTCTACCTTCCTCTTTCTTGAATCTCCTCTTGTCGTTTCTGAGCCACATGTTTCCATTAAACATCCGTTAGCTTCCTCCTGAAGCCTCTCGAAAATCCTCCTACTGCGTTCTATCCAGCTCCCCTCGTCTGCCGCCATTACTTGCTCCTCTTCATCAATTCGGCTTCATACCTCTTTATTATTTCCAGCCGCCAATTTTCCTGAACCACTTAGCACACACCAACAAAGACCAAACAACCCATGCAACTCCATGCAGTAGTAATGGGGCGCCGCAATAAGATGACGGCTGATAAGGCAATCTACACCTCAAGATCAGCGAGCGTTTAGATTTGCACGACGACTTAATTTCGCACTACATATGTAACCCCTCCCTTCTTAAACAGCTGAGCCCCTCAGCTTCATCTAGTCTGGTGGGGCAAAAAAGATCTGGAGGTCTCAACAAGATTTCTCCCACTAGTGACCATCAGCATCTTGGATGATGCATAATCGACAGCCTTCCTCAAAATCGAAGTTCCCCTTTCCATCTGTATGTCCAATGAATTGGTAGGGGCCCTCCCAACTTGCAGTCAGAGCTCTTCTTTTCCCTGGCGTCTTCATCTTCACCATCGTCTGACCTGCAATCAAACCTTCAAACAAATGCTTACCTCTCCTGGCAGCACAGACTTTCTTTTGTTATTTTTGAGCTTGCCCCACATTGAGCAAAACGTTGTCATGGATGCTTGCAATGAGTTCCACTTTCTGCAGAAATTGAGTTGCAACATCGTCCATATCAACACCATCGTCGGTCTCAGCAGTCAGGGCCTGCAAGTAGTTGTCTGCCGTCAAACATGGTGTGCGACCAGTAACGATCATGAACGGAGAGAATTTAGTACTCGTTTGGATTCCACATCGGTACCCAAACAGAACCTTAGCCAACTGTTCATCCCAACAATCCGTGTTGGCAGGAGTAGCAGCAAGCACGGTTATGCCATGCTTGATGGTCTTAATCATGCGCTCAGCCATCCCATTGCACTGAGGCCATTGGGGTGCAGTGCGTTGGTGTTGGATTGCATAGTCCTTACACATCACGTCGAACTCTGCAGCCCACTCCCCCCCATTGTCAGTCAGTACGAATTTGGGAACTCCATACCTACAAATTATGTCATCCTCCAAAAACCTGGCTGCCGTCTTAGCTCCATGATCAGCAACCGCCTTTGCTTCGCACCACTTATAATAGTGGTCGATGGCCACCATAATATATTTGTTGCCTGACTTAGTCTTAGGCAATGGCCTTGCAGTGTCCACTGCAACTCGATGGAACAAATCACAAACGGGAATGCTCTTTAATTGCTCATCTCCTGATCGGATGCTGCCTGAACTCCTCACCAATTGGCACTGTTGGCACCCTCTAACCACTGTCTTAACATCTGCAATTCAATTGTGCCAAAAGTACCTTCGTTGAATCTCTGCCAACGTCCGCTGTTCCCCAAAATGCCTCAGATCTTCATGCATTTGTCTCACCAGAGACACCCTCTCCTCAGGTTTGGGCACAAGCAATGCTTTGAAGAAAAGCTTCTGCTCCTTCCAGTATTAGTTGCTTGCCCTCTTCCTGATCCTCTTGCTTTCCTCAAGGTCCACTGCATTTGAGAATACACCTTCCTTCAGCAGCGTTAAACATTCTGTATCCCCCTAGATGTCAATGCAACTCGACTTCATTTCGTGGTCTTCCCCATCATCGGGTCCTGTAGGACTCAATTCATGGTCCCCAAGCTCAGACAGTTCCTGAGCTGCCAAAACTAAGTCTAATTGTTGTTGTTTGTCAAAATACTGGGGTCTTCTCCTCTTTAGCACCATTCGCGCTTCCTCGTGCTGTACATGTTCATCGCCTGTTGGCACCGCTTCTTCACCTGGGATAGACTCCTTAGATAGGTCCTCTTCTAATGCGACGTCAAGCATATACAGCTGATGGTTGCTGATACATTTCCAGTGGTTGATACCAAAGCAACAGGCATTATGCCATACTAATCTTTTGTCCTTTCTCTTGACACCCATCCATTCTGTTTCTTCGCCTGTCAGAACACAGAGAAGCTCTCCTTCTCCTCCAGGTACATTAGCTTGAGCACGTGCAATGTCTTAGATCTCTTCACCGAAATCATTGTCATCAGCAGTCGATCCAACTGGGTTTCTACTCAAGGCATCAACATTCGTGTGCCTGAGTCCTGGTCAGTGTACTATTTTGAAACTAAAGTCTTGCAACATGCCAACCCACCTGCCTCTCCTACCATGTGCATTAGATACAGTCGCTAACCACATTAGTGGTTTGTGATCTGTACGTAGGATGAAGTGCTTCATGTGCAAGTATTGTTTGAAATGCATCACACCCCAGATCACAACGTAGCATTCCCTTTCCATTGGATGGAATCTCCTCTGTGCCTCACTCAGGCTCTTGCTGGCATATGCCACTACTCTCTCAAACTTCTCGTCTTTTTGTGACAGTATGGCTCCAACACCCTTGGGCGACCAATCCACGTCCAGCTAAAAGGTTCGCTTAAAATCTGGTCGTGTGAGTACAGGCGCGTCCACCAGTGCTGCCTTCAACGTCTGGTATGCATGTTCACAGTCCACATCCCATACAAATGCAACGTCCTTCCTTGTTAATTCAAATAAAAGACCTGCCAAGCTCGAATAGCCTCTAACATACTTTCGGTAGTAACTTGTCAGACCTAATAATGATCTGACGCTTGTGACATTCTTCAGTGTTGGGAAATGCAACACCACTTCGATTTTTCCAGGATCGAGTCGGATACCCTCCTTGTTCACCACATGACCCAGAAAAATGATAGTCTTAGCAGCAAAGCAACACTTGTTGGGGTTGAGCTTTAAATTCACTTCCCTAAGTTTGCAGAGCACTGCATCCAAATGTTGAAGGTGCTCCCCCCAGCTCTCACTGTGCACATTGAGGTCGTCAACGAACACCTTCAGAAACCTGCTTCCCAAGTCCTTAAAGACCTCTGACATAGTTCGAGTGAATGTACTTGTTGCATTCTTGAGTTCGAATGGCATAATTGTCTAATCTTACAATTCGGTCTTGGTGATTAAAGCTGTCTTCTTCATATTTTCTGGAGCCATTCGAATTTGCCAAAAACCAGACTACAAGTTTAGAGCAATGAACCATGTCGATTTGCTTTGATAACTGGTAATGTCACATTGAGTGTTTTGGGTGGTTCTGGTTAGTAGGTAATGTAATTTTTTTTGGAAAGGAATTGTGAGTTTCACTGGAAACCTGGCTTGTGGATGGTGCCCAAATTTCCCATTGGAAACCCACCCTGTAAACACTATGTGTGAAGAGTCAGTCAGAGGGCCCTGTGTTGCACTACCACTATAGTGATCAATAGATTAACAGACCCCAGCGTCAACACTGTAAAGAGAACCTGATTTTCCATAGTCACCTCCAGGATGGGAGGTTGGTGAGTAAACCTCACACTTATGGATAGAAATTGTATTTAATTTTTTAATAACACATGCCCATACATTTTGCCATTCAAAAGGTAACTAAATTTATATTGACAAATTTCACACACTTTTATGTATTTTGTCCTTCATTTGGAAAAACCAAAACACATATTACATATTTCTTTAAGTTTCCATTTATGAACAATTTCAATAGTGATGATTAAATCCCCTAATTACAACCTTTTTTATTATTTGAAAATGTGGATGATCTAATTAGTTTCCTCTTCCATATAAACCTAGTATATATTTTTTCTTTCATCACAAAAGTACCATCTGAATGTGCCAGATTTTACCACTCGTTAACCTTTTAAATTTTTGCTTCAAATACATAGTGTAACATGTTTTGAACATGCGAAAACTATCCATTTGATTTCCCATCCATGTCTAATGACTTAAAACTTGTATAAATGAATTAATGTTTGTCCTAAATATGTTTTTTCATAATTATTCAAAAATAGACATGTTCTTTTATTGTCATATACAATTTGAATTTATTTGACATAGAGAATTTAGGCCATAAGTGGTGTCCTTGAATTTATTTTTGAATGAAATATCAACCAACATTTCATATTGATTTTTTTGTCCATCATTTGAAGCTATCATGAAGAACATTTATGTATATTGAACATGCAATGTCTAAATTTGTTAATTATGGTTAATCCTACAATCTAACTAAAAACAAAATCAAGATCAAAGCTTATTTTCACAACAAGGCATGTAAAAAGTAATGGATAAAAGTAAGTTACAATCACCCCTCTTATGCAGTCACATTGTATTGGTTTCTTAGGCGAGTATTTTGGAATATAAACCATTTCAACATTAAAAGAAAGTTTCACCATGTTTTGCATATTATGGTTGAACATAACCCAAACAATATATTTTTTAGATTTTGTGTTCTCTATGTATATCATAATAGATTCAAATATATTTGTACAAAAAAGTATTCATAATTATGTATTGGATAATTGTATTATAATCAATATTTGAGCAGAAACTTTATCAGGAGTTTGTGGCGATTTTATTTGCTAATGTGGAGTACCATCCAATGCACACAAACTTGGAAATGTGAGTCTTCAAAACTATTGGAGAATAGCTCTAAATTGATAGTAAGCTCTTAGTCCAAAGTATAGAAATGTTAGAATGTTCAGTTGGTTGAATTGTAGCCCAAATCCTATTCCTACATGGTTAGCAACGGCTTTTTGAGTGCTGTGTGCGGCCTGCAGATATAGCTTGAGGTCAGATCTGTATTCTAGTTTGCCAAATAGTTGAGTTAATGAAAGATATTCATGAAATACCTAACACTGGAGCTACTGAGGACGAAATAAAAAATGAAGATGAAAAAAAAAACAATTTTTTTTTTGTTTTTTTTTCAAACAAATTTGTTATCTAAGTAATGAGTACACAAAGGAGTTTTACAATTGCCTTATAGTGCATTCACACTTGATGTTAAGTCAGTGTTAAATTGATAATTTAGGTGGTATCCTAGCTGGCACCCAATGTTAAACGGGCAATAGCTTAATGTTAAGTGAATGTTAACATAAAATGTTCATGGGAAGTAAGAGTAAGTCCTAAATGGGACTCAACACTAGAGTTCCTGACACCAAGCGTGACCGCACAATTATGTATGTACTTTTTATTAAATCAAATGATGTAAACCTCAAATCTTCCAAATCTTGTGTAATGATAACCCAATTACAATGCTACTGAATTTGGCTCACTTTTCAATTTCACTCCAATTTGGGATGAAACAATGGTATTAAATTTCATTCGCTTTTTGATTTCCCTCGAATTTGGGATGAAACAATGCTGCTGGATTTTGCTCACTTTTTTATTTCTCCTACTTGGGATGAAACAATTGTACTGAATTTCGTTCACAAAAATTACAATGCACATGGACATTTGCACGTTACAGCAAATGGCAAACGTAACGCGTGATGCATAACATGTGGTGTAAAATTTCCTGGACGTGAAGTGCATCGTTTCTCGGCCTTTTCAATTACACACCAATTTGGGATGAAAGAGGGATCTAAGGGCCAAACGAGATGGACTTTATTTGTACAAATAAGTTTTAATGTTAGCTCTAAAATTTATTTAGAGAGATGTTTTACAGTATGACCTGTAGCCCTCTACAAATATTTACCAGTGTTGTGTGTGTAAATGGTTTAGGTCTTACATGATCTGAAGTGTAGAACATGAGACATGTAAAAATAAAACCACGTAAATTATTTTATATTGTGTAAAACAATGTATGTATAAAATTAAATACAATTATATGAGTTTACATGCTCATGTAAAATAGTGTAAATGTAAAACAAATATATTTATATGATTTTACACAGTCATTTAAATAATGTAGGTGTAAAAATTGTTAAATACCTGATTTTTACTTGGGGAAGGGGGCATTTCATAATGCTTTTCATGATAAGTCAGCTGATTGACCCATTGTAAAACCAAAAAAATCATCAAACAATTTGTGCTTTGGGTTGCATCACAACTAATGAAATTAATTAGTATGAATCACAATAAGCATATTAAATAGTTAATTGCTTGTAAAAGTTACAATAAATAGTATGCAATAATAAAATTTATTATTGAGTACTACTCATATTTAAAGTAATACTAGTAATAAAAGTTGTGCTCAAGCAATGAGGTGGGACAAAATGTATGTTCAAGATATTTCTTGGAATAACACATGATAGTCCTCATATTTGTGAAAAATGCTAATGTTTGAGGAGTAACAAAGCATCATGATTTTTTAAGAAGGACCAATCAAAGTGGCTCACTCCAAAAAAATAAAAATATATAGAAACTTAGGATACACCCACAACTAATTAATATGGATTTGCAAGAAGGTATGGTCATTAAAAATATATGTAATATCTACACTCACACTTCCCAAAACATTTGCATGGGTGGTGAAAGTGTAATCGACAAAATATTTAGCTTGGCCTCATGTAAATGTAAGTGTTTAGAAACAACACACACAGCAACAATATACGTGTAAAAAAATCACACATGTAAATTTTTTTTAGTAGATTTACATGCTGTATATATAATACGTATTGACATGCAAACACTGATATTTATCACATTCAGTGTTCATTGTTTAGATTCTCCCCCATCCCCACCCATGAACCACAAAAGATGCACTGTATGAAGTGAGAGACTATTTAATTCTCACCACCTGGGTCAATCATTGTAATTGGCCAATTAGAAACAAGCATTTAGTGCTGAAAAAAGTCATTTCCTGCTAGGGGTGCTCTTTGCAAGGCAGTGCCCACATGTGCATTTTTTACCAAGCTAAAGCAAATTCACATTGTTTTTCTGTGGATGATCTAGTGTCAAGGCCAATTTACTGCTGCAGTTGGGCATGCTCTTAGCAGCATCCTCGTTCACCACAAAAGTTAGGACTAGAGACTTTTGTTTTTCAAACAAATCTTGTGTGTTTTTCGACTAAAAATTTGGGAAAATTCTGGATTTGTTTTGTTCAAGTGTGATAGTTCGACTAAATTTCGCTAATTTTCGGGAAAGATTCGCCGAATTCTCGATATTTTGAAAAAAAAAAAGCCCTAATTATGACACCGGGACTTGTTGTCACATGATTTCCAAGATAAAAACAAAACTGTCAACCCACGTCTCATGTTAGAATTGTCCCCACATGGTAGACCGCGCGTGAACCGCAAGTGATCAAGTCTTATCTTGCGCCATGCACGAGCTCCACGGCGCCACGAGCTTTCTCCACAAGTTCAAAATCCACCTCTCTCTCTCTGCCGCCGGCAAAGCTATGGCACCAGCCGCCTTGACAAACGGTGCACAGGAACATGTGCAATTCCAAACGGTAGTGCCTTAAAAAAAACACCAATTGTACGGGGCTTGTATCAGGGTCGTCCGTAGTAGCCACGATCGAATCGAAAATAGAAAAAGACTATATCCATTGCCAGGGGTTTCTAGAAAGCAGCAGATCATGAATGCAGTCTAACTGCTCAGATGCTTATATAATGGAAAGCCTACACAATTGGGTACCAAGTCATGCAGCTGCACACTGGTATTGTGAATCTGAAAGCACCCTATTCTCCACACCCAACTTGAATCACTTACTCTCTAGATCCAGACTAGAAGATCAGTGGGGACAAGACTTTAATTTTCCGGTTTTTTTTGTTATATTCGGTTTTTGAAGTTTGAACGAGTATAAGAAATTACAAAATGGCAAGGTCACAGCAAGTACTAGCTGCTAGTCTGCGGACTTCTTCAGCATTGATGTCCTTGTTGCAGGTCACTCCGGTTCTGCTTCTCTTGGTAGGATCAGCTGGTGGTCTTCAAGTAGGGTATTATGACACAAGTTGTCCCCTTGCAGAGGCTATTGTGCAGTTCGCAGTTGGTATATACCATTTCACGGATCCATTCTTTGCTGCTGGTATCCTGCGCATGCACTTCCACGACTGCTGGGTGCGAGTAAGTAATTTCATTCTGATCAGCCGAATCAGCTGCTTCCTGTTGAAGAATGTATACATATATGCAGGAATGCTGGTGACGGCCGGCCTCGAATTATTGCGGCAGCCAGCAGCTTGAAACAAACCTGAAAGTAACTACAATGTTGGTATTATTAATGCTGATCGTGTGCTGATCGACATGGGTTGGACTGCAGGGATGTGATGCTTCTGTACTTCTGGTTGGACCCGACAGCGAGCAAACCGCACCTGCGAACAATAATTCCTTAAGAGGCTTCGAGGTCATACAACTTGCCAAGACAACGCTGGAGATAGTTTGTCCGCGCACAGTGTCATGTGCTGATATTCTCGCATTCGCAGCTCGTGACAGCGTCGTGATCGTAATTATTATACTTCTCACAACCCAATTTCAATATTTGCGTCGAGTATAGATGCACTAGTAATTCATGCTCAGATTGCACTAGGTCATGAGTGTAGATCACAAGGTCATGTTTTTCATTTGGAAATCGATATTTTTCCTTCTTAATTTAGCAAATGGTGATCCTGACGTAGTTTATGCGTGTAATCTTCAGAGTGGAGGCCCTTATTGGGACGTTCCAGCGGGTCGGTTTGATGGAAGAGTGTCGAACGCCACAGACGCAAACATATTACCCTCTCCTTTTTTCAATGTCACCCAACTGACCGAAAATTTCGCTTCCAAAGGTTTCAATCAAACAGAGATGGTAACTCTGTCAGGTGGGCGTCAATTCAATTAGCCTGGCCCATGATCTGCTAAGACATCTTTCCATCAGGCTATTGTGATCACAGTAGCTTTCCATTATATTTTTTCAACTAACTGTGCTCAACACAGCTCTACAGGTGAAGCACTGAACAATCGCACAATTGCACGAGTTATGAGAGCTCTGAGTCAAACTGTGACTCCATACAATGATATCTGTCTTTTATTCCACCAGAACATGCGTTCCCAGAATTCCTAACATGATTAAAATTTCATATTTTCAACGCACTTGCAGTTCTCCAATGGAAAGTGACTGTCCCTGCAGCAAGAAACAAGACCCTGTTTCGGTGTGATCACAGCACACTTTGTGTAACTGTGGTGACATCGGTCTAAAGGAAAGAGACCTTATTACCATAGTCGACCAGTTCTCGGGAAGTAAATTACATGGAATGCGATAACCTGATCTCTACTCCTGCAATTCCATACCGATCGATTGCAGGCGACTGATCTGCATTCTATGTACAATTGTTAATCAAATTTTCTGTTTGCAGGTGCACATACAATTGGCCAAGCGCACTGTGGCACTTTCTCGAATAGGCTATACCCAACCGTAGACAAGACGCTAAACGCAAGCCTGGCTACCAAGCTCAAGAGCGAGTGTCCTCAATTAGGAGCAGATCCGAACTTCCGCCAGGATTTGGACATAGTTACTCCTCTGTATTTCGACAACCAATACTACAAAAATTTGGCAGAGTTCAACGGCCTGCTGACTTCCGACGAGACCCTCTATACTGATAACTCCACCACCAAGAACACAACACAAATTTTCGCTAACAATACTTTGGAATGGCAGGCGGCCTTCGTCGCTGCAATCATCAAGATGGGAAATCTACCGAACGTTACCGTTGGCGAAATACGCGAGGATCCTCTGTGCCAGGTCGTGAACGCTTGAGCGAGCCGCTCGAAGCTGTTCCAGTTCAAAGTGGCGTGCTTCGGCGGACTCTTCAGTTAACTGCGAATCAAAGTGGTTCTGGAGATATAAATAAATAAAAATTCCTCTACATGGTAAACAGGAAATATAAAAGGGCACACACACACACAGATATATATAATAATAATGAAATCTCAATGAGAATTTTATGACAATCTAAGAGCTCTAGACTGAAGTAAATACAAAAAGAAAACACATATTTAATGATGAAATTTCAATGAGAATATTATGACATTCTCAGTGCTCTAGAGTCTAGTCTGAAAGGAGAAAAACACAAAATAACATACATACAGACTGTGTGTGTGTGTGATTATTTTAATTGATATTTAAATATATAATAAAAGTGTGATCATAATGATTGAAGTTATTTGCATGAATATGAACTATACTAGCGTTCTCATCTGAATAAAGGGTTTTTCATTTTGTATTAATACGATGTGGATCATGCCCAATAATACACTTCAATTAAACATGGAGTTGTTTTGCTTATGTGAGAAAAGGTGATGATAACCAAAGGTCCATGGCTTTTGTATTACCTATCAAAACTGTTTGTGATTAAATTCACAAACGGTCGGTTGCAAACAAAATTATTTGTGGAAAACTTGACTTCTTCTTTACATCAACTTATTTACATGAGGTCAAGTTTTGGGTGAGCATCAAAAAATGTTTTTGCTTGATTGATTTTGTTGCTTTTAGAGTTCAATTAACTTTTGGAAACACACAAAAGAATTGAACTCAGAGTTGTTTTTCCAGCCGATTTCATATTCATAACAATTGACTTTTTATATAATTGCTATGGTACCAATATAACCAAACTTGGGCTTCCTGTTGCTCCACACTCCTAGTGACAGTCAAATTGACATAAGTCAGAATATTAATATATTTTCATTTGTTCGTTGAATTTTTAAAACCTATCACATGGGTTTGGCATTAATTATATTCTCAAAAGAAAATGTTGAATTTTTATTTTAAAAAATTATTGTCAAAATTCTAGAGAATCAAACTCATAAACTATTGGGAAGGAATGCCTGTTGTCTCAATCACTAGACTACCACCTTTTCATTCACAAAGAATATCGTACCTTGTTTTACTTATTATTAGTTGTTGAAATTTTGAAATATTCAAAAATGAGTTGTTGAACTTGCTGGACTCATTTTTGGAAATTCAAAATAATAATAATAAATTCAAAAATTTCAAGCAATTGTGAGTCACCTAAATAAAGTATCAAAAAAAAAAAAAATTATCATATAAATTTTCCCTGAAATCATTTCCACTTCCATCCATCAATTTTATGCGTCAAATTCAATCTTAAGCTATTGAAAACACTTTTCAAAATTTGTGTATTGATTATAACTTATGAAACCATAAAAATCTCAAAGAGGATTTTAAAAGGATTAACTTCTTATTTAATATGAGGTAACCTAAATTGAAGTCAAATATGTGTTGGTGTTGCTAGGAAAGACCAGAACACATTCAATTTTCCTGTGCAATGATACAAAGGTAATCCTATAATAAAACAAATATGAAAGGGTTCCAAGCATGGAAGTGTCAAGTTGGAACTGTTATTGAAAAGGACAGTCACAAATGGAACATAAAACTGCTCCACCTAAAACAGTCTCAATGTACAATTGTCAATGATAATTGCAATTTTTCGATTTACCGTATGAGTAGTGAGGAGACAAATGCAAGTTCAAATATTGATATTATTTGAAATCCCTGGTATACCTTATAAGTGTTCTTCAATTTAACCTAATCATTTCAAACTAAAGATAAAACTCAAGATCTTCACTACTTTGTGACAATAGTTAAGAAGGCATTTATCGTTTAAATGGGTCATATTCAACTTCTATGACAAAGCAAAGCTGACATGACCAACATGATCATTTGCATTCTTCAGAGCAGCAAGGTGGTGATGGAAGGTGACATTCGCATGGATGGGGGGTGATCTGAGTTGAGAGGAAGACAGTGCAGCACAGATTCACTATACATTGAATTGCCTCAGTAATATGTTGGATGGCTAGACCCAGTAGATCTTACTTTTTAAAGAAGAATTTGACAGTACTTACAATGTCCAGACAAAAAGGTCTATAACATGATTTCCTTCCAAGGTCTTTAGATATGCTACGTTCAGACTATCTATGCCTCCAACGCAATGGCAAACTTTCAGAATACAGAAGAGAACAACAAATCAAAAGATATAGAGGCAAACAGATTTCATCGATCGACTCTGAACCCCTAAACAGCACTGGGTCATCACATAGTAACTAAATCACCAACCAGGACAGAGCACCATAGATGGCACCAGCTCTCCAACCACCAAAGTTGTTCCAAAGAACACAATCTCCAACCTTCTTCGGATCACACAGTTTTAAGTCTGCAAAGCATATCCCAAATGTCATGTCTCTGCATTGAGCAAGTGAAGAAAACAACTTAACAGGGTAAAAGCTCCTTTCAGGCAAGAATCAATGAAAGAGAATTTTGCACATCCTCTGATGTGACATTTACCTTAACAATGTTGGTTGAAAGCCAGTCAAGACCTTCATACAAGCCCTCCCCTGAAGTAGCACATGTGCTCTGGATATACCTGGCAACATTGCAAAGGAGGAATGAGTGATGGATTCTAAACTTATCCAGCAAATTCCCTCCTTTGTCTGCACAAAAAGCCAACATCTTTTCAGGAGAACAACGAATTCCTCTTCCTAAAAAGAGGAAGCACATATTGCTTTGGATTGTACATATATTTGTTCAAGTTGTGAAATACAATGTCAGACATACCAATGGCGTTGACGGAGGGAATGGAGGCCAAGCTTGTCAGTAATCTCAGCAGCATTCATGGCATTAGGCAGATCCTGTTTGTTGGCAAAAACAAGGAGAACTGCATCACGCAGCTCATCCTGTAGCAACCCAAGCAAAAATTTAGATCTCTCTGCATTGAACACAGGTGCAATCCTTCCGATATTGTAGCTCCAGCATCATTCTCAAACTAGACAGCATTGTATGAGCACCACATCACTGACAAGTTGGAAATTAAAGCATACCCTCTTAGGTATAGAGAACCCTCCATACTTACAATTTTAGTCAACCTAAGTGGAACTTATGATATGACCTGATCCTAAAGTTGACAAAATTTCAAGACAACGGAAGGAGAAAGAGAAGAGAGACATGAAATACAAAGAGCAGAAGAAAACAAGGAGTGGTGATAGTCTCCCACATATTCTGTCACCATCAACAGCAATGTCATGTTGACTAACTACCATAACTTTCCCACTGCCTATGTCCTCCATCTAGAACCAGGTTGAGTACACGCAAGTGGGCTTCATGCACAAACTGCTATCTGTCATGCACAGAGATGAAACTACCCCTGGAGTGCTTTCAAAGTTCATAGGTAGACAAACCCTATCTCAGACTAATCCCCACCTATTAGAACATCTTATGAGTACCTCATTCAACATTCGGTGCAGCTCATCTCTTGCCTCCACAATACGATCTCTATCATTGCTATCTACCACAAAGATCAGACCCTGTGTATTTTGGAAGTAGTGTCTCCACAATGGCCGAATCTGTTCATGATACCATGTTGTTATTAGCATCCTCCAAACTCATACAAAAGCCCAGTCCCCAAGCAGAGAGAACTGGCACAATTATCTAGAACAGGGTTCCTACGAGGCTCCTTCAACATCACATCACAAGGAAGCTGCAGGCATGAGTAAGACTGCAGTGCTGACAAAAACTTCTACAATGTCTGGATGGATATGACACAATACTGGGTTTGGCACCTGCACTATACCATCCACTGACTAGTTTAAAGCTTGATGAAGTTGCAGAAAAATCTCCAAAACAACAATTAAAGGTAACACGACAATGAGTGCAGTCATAACCTCATGAGAGCCGCTCATAAAGTGACAGACCATCACCTTCATCACAAACGGCAGTGACAAGCTGCCATGACTACCCACCGAGTTCATCAGCTTCCAACAGTGGGAGTAGATAAGCATATAATAATCTGCCCAAAAACTTGGGCAAACCAATATACACAATCTGTGTCCTGAGTTTCTGTTGCCTTTCCAGCAGCAGACTCAGCATGATGTTGGCTAACACTCAAGAGACATTGCTAATCAAAAAAATCAATAGTATCCTCATTCAAGCTGAAACAAGTTTAAAAGAAGCAACTAGATCACCAGCAATATCTCTTGACCAAATAAGCACAAGACAGTGGCTATGTTTGAGAGATGAAAGCCATCCTTATACCTTATCCTGACCTCCAACATCCCAAACTGTGAAGCTGATGTTTTTGTACTCCACTGTCTCCACATTGAACCCTTGAAATTCATCCACAGATTGCAACAGAGCTCTCAGAATCAATGGTCAAAAGCAGCTTCATTCTTGAAAGTCATTGACAACAAGCAGGAACCCTATCATGGTGGACTGAAACCACATCACAAGTAGAAGCTGATCGTAGAGATATGGATACCTCTGCAACAACAAAAAGTCACCACCGAACTACTGATGAATACAAACCTTGTAACCTAGTATCGAGGTTCGCCACACCCCTTTACAACCAAGAACACCCTAAATTTCTGGCTCTTTGAAAATAAAGACTTCCAGACACTACACATGTGATATCACATCTACAAACCTGATTGTAAAGACGACAGCTCCAACTTCAGACTTAGATGCAATCAAACTAACATTGGCAGGGATTAGAAGCCCCTGTACATGAGAACTTTTTGAGTGTGGGAATGACCTCACATGCTTTTGAGGCGATACAGATAGGCCACAATTCCATTGCAGTCACAAACAGAGATGTGGCAGTGGCATCCATATTCAATGAACTGATGGAGCAGCTCATCAAAGCAGAGAGAATTATTCCTATACCTTTGTATTAAGTTGACGGATCGTCAGTCAAAAAGTAATAGAACTAGGATCCGAGATTGTATTTCTGTAATATCGTACACGCGGAGAGGGTTGGAAACGACAGACGGGAGTGGAAGTAGGGAGCACAAAGTTAAAAGACGTTCCAGCAGGACGTGCTTCATGAATCTTTTGTGATTCATCTGAAAAGAAGAAATTGGTGTGAAGATTTATAGCTTGGATTATTGTCATGCTCCGAGTAACCACGCTCTCAGGCGGATCCTCCCCTGCGCCTACCCACTCTGCACTTCCTAATGAACAGACCCCTCTACACATGGACGCTATGCTATTAGGAAGAAAAAGACGTTCGCAGAAGCAAACTAAACGAGACGCGCGCTACACAAAAACCCTCACCATCGTCCCCAGCGAAAAAAGTAAAATTGCAACGGGAGTCGGTCTTACCGATGGTTGGAATAGTGGTGACGATCTCTCCAAGCTTCAGCTTATACAGGATGGTCGTCTTACCCGCGGCATCGAGACCGACCATGAGAATACGCATCTCCCGCTTGGAGAACAGTTTCTGAAACAACTTGGTGAAAGTGAGCCCCATCTTGTAAGCAGCCCCCGGATTATGGTTTTGTTTGAAAAATTACGAGAGATCTATTAACAGAAAGAAAACAACAAGTCGATCCGCAAGCGACAACGTCAAGCCGTAAGTATGCGACGTCTATAAGCAACAATTTGTGCAAACCCCAGAGCCCTCCTCCTTTCACTTCTTCGACTCCTTCGCTTTTGCAACGAAGCTCTCGACGGCCACAAAGGGGAAGGCATGACCGGCATTTCACGTCCCGTTCCTTCTCGGCACCTCGATGGCTACAAAGTAAACCGTTCCATCTTGGGACCTCAATGTCCACAAAAGTGAAACATGTCCAGCATTTCACGTCCCGTTCCATCTTGGGACCTCAATGTCCACAAAAGTGAAAATGTCCAGCATTTCACGTCCCGTTCCATATTGAGACCTCGATGCCCACAAAGTAGTCCATG
The DNA here is from genome assembly GCA_963921925.1 of Sphagnum tenellum. Lineage (NCBI taxonomy): Eukaryota > Viridiplantae > Streptophyta > Sphagnopsida > Sphagnales > Sphagnaceae > Sphagnum > Sphagnum tenellum. The sequence goes on along the minus strand of OY998142.1, from coordinate 26,178,348 downwards.
GCCGGCATTTCACGTCTAGTTCCATCTTGGGACGTCGATGCCCACAAAGTAAATCATGGCCAGTATTGCAGGTCCTGTTCCATCTTGAGACCTCGATGGCCACAGCACAAAGCATGTGGCCAGCATTCCACAGTGGTTTGAGACCTCGATGGCCACAAAGTAAACCATGGCCAGCTTTCCACATCCTATTCCATTGGGGACCTCCGATGGCTATAAAAGTAAAACATGGACGGCATTGCACATGTCATCAATTTTCAAACCTAATTATCAATTACGTCAAAGCATGGCCAGCATTCCACGTCCCTTCATTTGGGGACCTGGATTGCAGTGGAGCAAATGGATGACCAGCATTCCACATTTTGTTGTTTGGGGACATGAATTTTCAATTAAGAAGGGCATGGCCCTACATTCCACGACATGTCATTTGGGGATCTAGATTGCAAATTGAGTAAATGCACAATCTCCATACAACAGCCCATTTGTTTTGGGATCTGAACTTTCAATTCCGTGGGGGGCACGGCCCTGCTGCAATCGACATCCCCATCATTTGGGGATGTCAATTGAAATATGAAAAACATGAGAAATTTTTTATGTCGCAAAGGCTCATTTCCGCCTGCATTCTAGAATTTTTTTCCTTTCCAAATCCGACCAAACATATGACACTCAGAATGACCAAAACCCCCTGATGATGAGTAGACGTTCAAAATGCCTGGTGTGGGGGGGAGGGGGGACTAAGTTTATGATGCTTCTTCGTTCTTATCATTAACATGATCTGAACAGAACAGAAGGTTCCGAAGTACCCACACTTGGTCAGAAGGTTCCAAAGCATTGGTACTCATAGAGACGGGTGGCAAACCTTTTTTTGGTTGGGAAATGCAACCAAAGTTTTTTTTAAAACTAAAAAAAGCCCACTTAACTCGGTATATAATATTTTCCTATAGCTTCCCCCACCCCCCAAATATAACTCGCCATGGGTCCCATTGGTAAAGCCCATGGGTGGGGAACATGCCAAAAAAATTCAGGGTTGGACTCAGCTTCCACCAGGGTGAATTGGCACCCACCTTGGTACCTTCACCGTTGCGAGTGAGGCCTCTTTGTGACTATATTAATTAAGCCCAAAAGAATGTTACATTTGAATTAAGAGACTCGGATTAAGTCTAAGCATGTGATATTTGTAAATCACAAGTTGACATCTTAATCTACCGTTTATAGCACATTTATTCCACTACTTAAGATTTTGAGTCTATCATATATGAAAATAGAGATTTATATCTCATCCTCTTCAGGCTCTCACTCAATTCCACAAATACAAATCGATATTTACAGCCTTATGCTATTGACACCAGTGTTTGTCAAACTAGATACAGAGGTCATATGGTCATCATTTAGAGTAGGGTAAAGCCCAGGGAGCAAGGGCATTTAGGTCTGATTCCGGGACCCGTGGCCCACTCTGGGGCTTTGCACCTTTGTAAAACAGGAATGGAATCCCAACCTGTAATTGGGACTTCTCACACATACAGTGTGAAATTCCACGATGGAATTTCTCGCCACATGGTGTTTGCCTTGTAGTGAGGTTTTCCAAAACAGAATGCCCGGGCCATGGATGCAATTTCTTGCCACATGGTGTTTGCCTTGTAGTGAGGTTTTCCCAAACAGAATGCCCGGGCCATGGATGCAATTTCTCGCCACATGGTGTTTGCCTTGTAGTGAGGTTTTCCAAAACAGAGTGCCCGGGCCATGGATGCAATTTCTCGTCACATGGTGTTTGCCTTGTAGTGAGGTTTTCCAAAACAGAATGCCCAGGCCATGGATGCTTTGCATGCATTTGTAAGAGGTGGTCACGACCAGGGAACTATGTAACAAGATGGACCAGGTTTGAAGTCTCTTCAGAACTTCTAGGGTTTAGGGTCCAAACTCTCTACCTATCTTTTTGCACCATAATTCCTTATCAAGAATTTACAATAGTTAACTTCTGTACCAACCGAAATGCCCATAATGTCTTTGAAAGTAGCAGTTTCAGAGTGATGTTCTGAAAGTCCCTAACTCCAGTTAGGGTTTACATTTCCCCACCACCACAGGTCAATCCATGGTTGACAACAGAGTTCTAGAAGACTGGCAATAGTGAATGTTGGGGCCAGAGTAAACCAGCACCCTACCATCCACTGGATGCCTGTTATGACTCAGTCATGGATGATCTTCAACTGAGTTAAAGTCTGGTTTCACCTTCTTAACACATTCTGTAAGAAGTAGGCCCTATATTTAGGTACATAGGTAGGAAAATAAGTGATTACTAAGGGCCAGCCACTACTAAGAAGTAGGCCCTATACTTAGGTAGATGGGTATGAAAATAAGTGATTACTAAGGGTCGGCCATCAATAAGTAGATGGTTTATAGTTTATACCAGTGTTGGGTGCATATATACCAGGGTATATAGAAGCATAGCTGAAGCCTTGTTCCATAGGCAATTGTTTTTCAAAAATCTAAACTGACCTACATGGCTTGGCATTTCCTCATTCATAACAAGTGAGGCTTTTTCACAAATGAGCCTTTGGTTTGTGAAGACTAGTGTATGTACATGCATGGGGACATTCTTGGTTTCTTACATGGTAAGGGCATGTAGATTAAGGTGCTTCGATTTTTAAGGTTACAAAGGATGGAAAAGTTGCACAATTCAATGTAAAGAAATGATGAAAAGTGTGTTTTGAAGACAACAATGCAATGGGAAAAGTTTCAAGTATTGACATTGTTCAATGTGATCATTGATTCTAAGCTTAGTGGCTAAATTTAATGATTTAAAATAATGATTAAGCTTTGATTAAACTGAATGATTCAATTTAATCGTTACATATAGTGGTTAAACCTAATTGATAAACTTAATAATTATATTTCATGACTAAACTTAAATTAAATCTATTGGGTAACTCTAATAATTAAACATGGTGGTTAAACCTAGACTATACTTAGTGGCTATACCTAGTAGCTAAATTTAAGTTATACTAGTTAGCCAAACTTAATGGTTAAATTTAAATTACACCTAATAACCAAAATTTGGCTAAACCTCATGGTTAAATTTAATGGTTAAACATAGTGGTTAATTAAATCTGATAATTACACCTAGTGGTTAAAATTAAATAGGTAAGTGGGTGGATAGGTAGATAGATAATAGGTATGTAGGTATGTAGGTGAGAAGGTATATATACAAATAAATGCAAAAAACATCAAATGTCTATTGGAGTGGTGAAAAAAACAAACAGATGTGCTCCCAATTATTGGCTTTTTGGTTAAACAAATATTAAGAATTGTAGGTTTTGAAATAGAAACTGAAAAAATGTTTTACCTTGTTGGTATACTTACCAATTTAAAAAGGCATTGTTTACAATTTAAAAACCTTGAAAAGTTAATCTTTATGACTAAAAATTGGCCTAATGATGTAAGGGTTGGTTGTAAGGCCCCTTTTTACTTTGGTAGAAGTGATAGATTCTGAAAAGAACTAGATGAAATTGAGATCTCATTTGAACCAAAAAAATTAAATGATGATCAATTTTTAAATGTTTTCCCTTGTAATGAGGTTTGCTGGTATTTTTTGGCATATAAACGCCTTTAATTATTTCTAAATTAAAACTAATTTTAAAGAACTGAAAAAATATAATTAAAATTTTTTGATGGAGAGAGAACCAAACTAAGGAGAAGAAAAAGAAAAAATGAGAACCAATCTAAATAATAAGATGGAAAAAACAATTGGTTCAGTTATTTTAAAACAATCCCAGAACTAGAATGGGCAGTTACTGAAAAAAATTATTTACTTTCAGCAATACCTTATGGATAGGATATGAACCAAAAAAATCATATATGAAGCCCGGCAGGCCCGGGCATAAATGAATTTTTGACAAAATTGAAGCCCATTGGGCATAGATATATATAGGACATTTTTATTTTTTCCAAATGGGCATGGATAATAGATATGGAAAAGAGTGATGCCCATCAGACATAAACCATCTAAATCCATTGCTAGAGTAAGAATTCTAGAGTTTGCCCACCTCATCTAGAGTAGATCTAAATCTCTTTTGATTAGGGCTTGCCCTGTTGCCACATTTCTTGCATTTGGTTGCTTATTATAGTATTTTTTTGCAAGTTGCCCAGCATGAAATGAAACTCTGGGCAGCTTTGGGCAATAATGAAATGAAAGTGAGTGAGAAGTTTCTTTGCCCAATGTTTTTAGCACTTTGAAGTCATAAAATTCAAAGTAAACAGAAATGGGCCAGTTGCAACTGCTCTCCTCTTTGGGATTGAGGAAAAAGAGCCTTACCTGCAAAGGCATTTTAGAAACTTTTTTAATGCTGTGTAAATAAGAGCAAATGTAATCTTTGAACCTGATATCAGTGCACAATTTCAGCTTGAGCATGGGTCAAAAAAAACACCAGAGCTTTTCTTGGCTACAACTTTGTGGAGATGTAACATGTTTTCTTATATATATTTTGTTGAAAAGTAGCTTAAAGTAAAATGTGTTTGTATACATTTACAAGTATGTATGTCTTTCCTTTTGGCCAGAGGTTATGGGAGAAAAGTGTAATGCTATTGGGAAGAACTTAGGGAACACACAAGAACTTGGGGAATGTAGGAAAATTAGCCTAAGGGATCTACTATCTGAAGATCTACTTTTCCTTTCACATTTGTTGGTTTAATTGCACAGATATACTTTGCGGACGTATCAAATGTTTTCTTAATTTTTATTTTAGTAAAAGAAGCCAATTTTACCTATCCATGAGATATAAAATTTAAATGTGTGAGATCTTTAACTGTGATTTCTATACTGTACAGTTGCTCAAATGTAGCTCCGGTTTTACTAGGTTACTAATACTTAACATTTTTGAAAACATGTTGGCCCCTTGGTTTATGAAATTTTCAGAGTAATTTTAGTAAGCCAAATAGATCAGTTTCGTCAGAAAGAGTAGTTTTGTGCCAACCCAAATCCTTCCTTATTCTTTTAATCTCATGAGTTAATTAGAATCAAGCTCTGCAAATTTCAACACAATTGCTTGGGCAAGAAGGAAACAATGCATTCTTCCAGCCAGGAGACTGGGGAGCCTCAACTAGTCCACACATGGAATGTAAAGACATCTAACATACTTTTTCCATCTGTGTCCAATCTGAATCCAACCAGGAATCCCTATAGAAAAACTAATATGCTGTGTGATTGAAGGTTGGTCCATCAAAGAGGCATTCCAAGGCATTAATGTCCACTCTTTTAGTTATTCAGCCATCTTTCCTACCTCCAAAGTTTTGGCAAATAGTCCAAGCATTCTTGATTATGGCCTGTTTAGAGTGCTGTTTGATTTCAAGGTTTTTCATCCCTTGAGATCATCAGCATACATGCCTGAACAGACGACATATCCTATTTAGAGTGATAACAATCAAGACACAAACTAGCTACAAATGCAAAGCTTGATGAAGTTGCAGAGAAATCTCCACAACAACAATTAAAGGTAACACGACAATGCACTAGCTACATATGCAAAGTACAAATGCAAGCCAATTGCTCAAACCACCAGCATAAGAGACGAAATTCCAGAGAACTCACATGAGCTCATTGAGGTGAGTTGGAGCCCTTTGCTGCAAGAAATTTACTGTTCACTCCATGAGATACTATATCTTATGCACTTTCACAAAGAACAAGCTCAAGATCTCTATTATTTGTATATTTTTACAAAAATCCTCCAACCCACCATAATATAAAGAGGAAAAAAATAATTTATCTTCTATTCTCTTGCTTGGGTTATGTTCTCCCATACTATGCAAAAAACTGTGAAATTCCTTAATTTTCACATAGTTTGGCTCAAAGCTGCACCATCCAGGAAAACCCTACAATGTGACTACACAAAAGGGGCCATTGGGGTGTGCTTTCACTCATACATATATATATACATAAATCTATAGAATTGAACAGAAATATCCACAAGAACAATTTCAAGGTAATGTGAAAATGAGTACAGTCACAACCTCATGAGAGTTGCTCACAACGTGTCAAAACAGATCACCTTCATCACGAATAGCAGTTGAAAAGTTGCCATGACTACCCACTGACTTCATCAGCTCCCAGCACACCAGGATATGTTCCACAGGAAAGCATTCAACACCTTGTGGCCAGTTCATCCCATTGCCAAAACCCTCTAAAGAGCTCAAAAGACTCAACGCCACAAAGAAATCCATATACCCAAGTGAGTTCCACTTCAAAAGAGCTTCACTTGGTTTCCTCAAGAATATAATCCTTGAGAGCTGCAGAAGAGACCTCTGGAGATCTCTTCTGCAACATCTCATCTACATCTTGGTAAAGAAACACCTTCTTTGTAGGAGCAAACAAATCCTCCATATATAATGTTCATGTATTCTCTTGTGGGCCATGGAACTGCTGTCATTTGCAGGTCCAGCTATTGGCATATTCATGTGATTTCAGTTCCTCAAATTCTGAGCAAAGAACAGAAAAAACAGAATGATTTCTCTTGCTTTATGCAAGTCTTAAACCCTCAACTCTAAATGCCTAAACTCTTAAACATGTTAAGAAAGAAAAATTTCAGCCTAATGTACTGCCAAGGAATTTTGCAGCAGGAGAATGACTGCAAGCATCCAACACTGGTGTTCCAAATTGCATTCATGTGCCACAATCACAAATTGAGAAACAAAAGACCACTTGTGGGAGCATTGGAACAGGCAAGTTTCGCTCACATTTGTCAATATCCAAGTCTGTGATGCTGTTTGGAAGTTGGTCCTCATTCTTCCTCTTCATCTTCATCAGAGCTCTCTGCAGTCACAATATTCTTCATGATTGGATTGGAAACTGCCACCAAATTGCATGAAATGCTGTCAGATGTTTTGTCCTGAGCTGAACCATTTCTCTCATTCCTTCCAAGGATTTGCAAGCTTCCACCACTGGGCTGTCATCTGCTAAAAAGATTGTCATATTATCTTTGTTGTGCATGTACAGCAGTCCCCTGGACATTCTGTCTCTGCATTTGATAAGTTGTACAAGGAAGTTGGTACCATGGTATTATTGGCTTATTATTGCAAAGTTCTGTTGCACAGGCTCATCAGAATTGGTAGAGCTGCGTTCCTGTGGAGAATTCTGCAGTACTTGTAGATTCATGGTCCAGGAACTGATATTGATACACTTTGTGTGGGGCCACATTATGCAACCTGTGAGGTAATGATTTTTACAATAGTTTTTCTGGTGTCTATTATGGGTTTCCGTATTTGTAAAGAGCATATTTTATGAATTCACTGTGTGATCTCTAGAATCCTGTAATTGCATGAGCTTTGTCTACTCTTTCTCAAGGTGCTGCCTTTGTGACGAGAAATTTGCATTCAGCAGCTGATATTATGCATTGTTAAGCATGCAGGATGACTTCTTCATGGAATTGCGCTTAATTCTCATGGGGAAGGAGGAAGTGACAGAGCTTTACCCTGTGCCAGATTCTCATGTCCCTGTTATGAAGTTCAAATTCAACAGAATCTCTCCATTGATCTTGTATATGCAAGGCTTTCATTGTGGGCTATTCCAGATCTAAGTATTTTATGCTTTCTGTCAATAATCATTAGAAACATGTTTTCTTTGGACACTGGTTGCAGAGGAGTTTATTCAGGGTCTTGTAAGCTTGTATTCTGTATCATATTATGGGAGAACATATTTTTTGTTTTAATGCAGAAATGAGTTGTCCAAATTCTGACTTCTGTAGGATTTGGACATTTCTCAGGAGTCAATTTTACAGAATGTGGATGAGCAAAGTGTTCGAAGCCTGAACAGTTGCTATGTCACTGATCAAATACTGCGCCTTGTTCCGAATATCCAGGTACTCTTGTCAGAAATTCTAATTACCTGTATCACATGGCTGTTAAGCATTGAAAGCAGTAGGGAAGAGATGATGCTGGGCCAATGTTCCTTAATGGGTACAACTTACAGTGGTTTTTGGTCCAAGGCTCTTGAAGATTGTTCATCTTAGTATCTAACATTTGTCCCATCCACTACCCTTTATGTACGCCTCTCTATGCCTTAGGCTTTAATGCTTGCTTGTACAGGGACAAGCTAAAATGAAATGAAGCTTACCGTCACAAGCTTGTTGCCGCTTGAATGAGAATACTATTGACTTTTTTATCAGCTACATCTCTCGAGTGCTAGCCAACATCATGGTCTGAGTTTTCCAGTTGCTTCTGCAAATGTGACAGAAACTTAGGATGCAGATTCTTGTATAGCAGTCTGCCGGAATTATGGGGCTGATCATCATGTACATATCCTCTGTCTTCGGCAGGTCTGCTAGAATTTGCATTCGTCAATTTCTGTTATTGCATGTGTTAGTCTGTGTGCGGATTTGGTTTAGTGGTGGTGGTGGTGGGGGCGCACGGTTCTTCTTCCTGGATGTGTTTGGTGTATGACATCCATTTGATCACATTGTTGTCCTACCTTCAAAGGCTTAGTGTGGATTTTTTCTCTGTGGTGTCATAGATACGATGATTTCTGTTGGATGGTGGAGTGCATGGCCTGCTTGTTTTGTCACATGTAGGCAAGTCATTGAATTACAGGGCTTCTGAAGCCTCTTCTCAGCTCAGGTTAGCTATGTTACATCATGTAAGGACAGAAGGGGCAATGAGAGCATGAAATAGAACTGAGGGTGGGGTGTCTGGATGGTTTAAGTAGCTGAGCATGGAGTCTTTGTATCAGGTCATAGTATGTACACAGATTTGGATCTGGGGAGAAAAGCTCTCTGTATTGCTGAAGCCCAAATCATTGTAATAAAGCCAATTTTCTTCAATTGGCAGATTGTGACTTTGATCTTTGGGTACCTTCTGCCCTCTTCTTGTCTCTGTGTATCCTCAAATGTTCCCAGGTGTTGATTTGGTTGCCTTGGCAGGTGGTAGCGGAAATTTGGTAAGCTGGATTGTGCATCCTGGTTCCCTCTTCTCAATGTGCAAAGTACGAAGCCATGCTATTTTCAATCTCCTCCTAACCTTGATATCCTCCCTGACAAAATGATTGACAGTTCATGGGTTTGGAGTCTCCATGTTGTGTCCCTTGCTCTGCAACATACATTCTGATTGCACTATGTTAGAGCATCTGATGAGAGCTTCCTTTTCTTCTTGCTTTGTAGCTTTGGGTGTCTTGGTTGTTTTGTTGGGTCTGTCCTACAGAGGCATGGTGGGAACACCTTCTGAGTGGGTATAGGGGTTTTGGGAATCAAAAGTTGGCTGAATCGATAACATTATAGGAAACGCCTATAAGCTTTTTATTGGGCCAAGCTAGTGGACGGGCATGTGTAGATTTTGGGTGCACCCAGCCAATTGATGGGTTGTTTTGAAGTCTACCCATCTACTTGTTGGGTTTCTTCTCAAAATATGAATGTTGGGTAATAAATTTAATCGCGTCTCTATATCATTTTATTTTTTGGGGTTGTCACCTTGCCTTTTTGTATCATGAGGTTTCATATCACTAAGAAATGTAAAAAAGAATTCATATGATTAAATTTTTTTAATTGACTTTTTTTAATAAACACAGAAATAATTAGCTTCAATTCCTTTAAATCTTACTAAAACAAGATTTGAAAATAATGTAAGAATTGATTAACATAAAACAGGTCAGTTTTAGAATTAATATAAAATTCCTTTTTGAGATATATAAATGTCTTTTATTAATTTCGTGTTATATTTAAAACTGCAATAAAGCTTTGATGAGGATTTAATAACAAAAATCATAATCACATTAATTTTTAATTGATTTTTATTCATATTGTTGTTGCTTTTTATGTTTTATTATTGCCCAAGATAGTAGACATGCTTGTATGATTTTAGGTTTTACCAAGCATGCACGGGGCAAACACAACTTGTTTATAAAGTTGGGTGGGGTATATTGGGGTTTATAGGTGAAAATTTAGGGAGAGCAAAGGGTAAGTTATTTATTTATTTTTTGTCTCTCTCACGGGTTTGTTTTTCATTATGGTGTTTCAAGGGGTATAAGGAGTGGATCATTCAATTAAATTGAAAAATTATCAATTGTACGTGAAGCTTTAAAATACAAGGACAAAGGGTTAGGAACTCTTTTTTTTCTTTTCAAAAAGGGTTTATTTGGGTGAGTAGGGGAGGATGGGGTAATTCCACCCCCTTCCAAGGAGGTTTCTTTTTAAGGAGGATTTTTTAAGGGATTGGGAGAGATGAATTGTCTTTGGGATGGGGACAAACCCAAAGGTTTGTTTCTTGGGTGGCATGGGAGGGAGAAGTTTGGTTATTTCTCAGAGTAGGAAGGTGGGATTTTTTTTTAAATTCACGGAATTATTTTTTTGGAGGTGTGGAATGGGGGTGGTTGGAGAAAGGGGGTTGATTTTTTTTTTAAAATTTTCTTTTGTGATATAGTGATTTAATGGAGATTTTTTCTCAAGAAGATATTTTATAAAAACTAATGTCTTTGTTTTTGGGAATGGAAAATTTTCAACAAGAATTATTGTTTTTTTAATTTTAACAAAATGAACAAACAATATTTTATTTAAAACTGAACACTTAATATATCTAACCAAAAAAGGGGGGAGGCGGAAAATCAATTTTGACCTTTTTGTGTGTTTAATTGTTTTATGTACCTGAATAAAAGAAGTTGATCTTTAGCAAATAATAATAATATATTTGAGTGAAAATGAAAATAATGGTGGAAAACAAATTAAAATTTATGTATTTTTATCTTCCAAATCTAGGTTGAAATATTTAATGTTCAAGTGTAAGCATGAAGCATAACTAAAATCATAAGATGCCAAAGGTATTGATGTCTTGTTCATTATTAGACCACAATCTAACCACCAAACCATGACTCATCAATATTCATGGTTAATGGTATATATGTATCATAGTCAAAGTTATAGAAGGTCAATAATGAAAATTTGTAGGATGCCAAGGGTATTGATGTCTTGTTCATTATTAGACCATAATTTACACGCCAAACCATGGATATGATCACTTTGAAGGTGAAATCATCTCATATAAGAATGCATGAACAATATTTGTAGAAAAGGCATGTTTACGAGAGTGGAAAATTTTAACATTGAGTCAAAGTCCTAAAAGGGTCTTGAAAAAGGTGACATGCATGTTGTCATTATGATTGAATCAATAACCACTGTGTCATCAATTCTTGCATTCCAACCTGAGCTAATTCCCATGCTTTTCCACATGGATTCCATTAGAAAATTCAAAAGTTATATTCATAATTATAGGTCTATTACCACTGTTGTCATCATCATTGGTGTAAAGCAAATAAAAGATAACAAAAGTGAAAAACAATCATTGATTACTAATAGAGAAGGTTTGACCAAGACATTTTTACTTGTGGTAACAATTTCAAAACATAATATGAACAACTTCTTGAGGCATACAATGGAAATCAATGTATTATGGTTTTAATTAAAAATGTGACAACAACATCAAAAGAAGATCAATATTTGAGGGCACAACACTACACAATTTTAACAAAGGTTGTTGATGAAATTTCTTGAACTTGCATTTTACAATATAACAAATTATCAAATGCTCAATCTATATTCAAAAAGGTAAATTCCTTTCCTTTCCTTTCCTTTGCATCATTCAATGTTTTTCAAAATTTACACATAAAACATTATATAAAACATTATAAAAAACCTAATGTTCATCTCATGATCAACTATATTAAAAAAGATAATGAAAATATAAAAATAATGTTGTGAAAAAAAAATTCAACATGTTTTTTTTAGCATTGAAAAAAATTGGATGTTCATTTTATTTTTTGAGGTGGTCCAGCAACATCAAGTGGCCCCTGGTAGTCCAAGACGAAAACCACTTAGTGGCCACCAGGTGCTTCCTAGTAATCCCTTTGCCAGTTCAAGATCGAAACCATTTAGTGGCCACTAGGTGGTCACTAATAGTCCAAAATTAGATCCACTTAGTGGCCACTAGATGGTTTGCATGTGAATAAAAGGGAAAAAAACACGTAGTGGCCATTAAGTGGTATTTCATAGTTTAGGGTCAAGAAGACTTAGTAGCCATTAAGTGGTCCTTAACAATCCAACATCAAAATGACCTAATGGGCGACAAACAACAACAGACGGCACTTGGTTTTTTAGCGGGAGAAGAAAATGACTTGGTTGCCACAAAGTTTTCAAATGAAAAAAATTAAATTAAATTAATTTTTAAAAAACGACCTCATGGCCTCCAAGTTATCCTTGGTAGTCTAATGTCAAAACGAACTAGTGGTAGCCAGGTCTTCAAGCAAAAACCAAATGACATGGTGGTCACCAAGTGGTCCCTAATAGTTCAACATCAAAATGACCTACTGGGCGTCAAATCTCCAAGTGAAAAAAAAATGATCTTGTGGCCATTAAGTGGTTTCAAAATGATTTTTTGGCTGCCAAATCTCCAAGCATAAAAAGTGAAAAAAGACTTGGTGGCTGCCAAATCTCCAAGCATAAAAAATGAAAAAAAGACTTGGTGGCCACCAAGGTTTCAAAATCTCACCGCCAAGTCTCACTTGGTCTCACCGCCAAGTCTCCAAGCAAAAAATAAAAATCTGGTGGCCACCAAGTGATTTCAAAATGACTAAGTGGCCACCAAGTCTCTACGCGAAAAAAAAAAAAAAAAAAAAAAAAGACTTGATCGCCACTAGGTGGTCTCGAAATGACTTAATGGCCATTAAGTCTCTAAGAGAAGGAGGAAAAAAAAAACCCCTCATGGCAACTAGGTGGTCTCCAAACAACTTGGTGGCCATTAAATCCCCAAGGGAAAAAAAAAAAGAAAAAAACCTAATAGTTGCCCAATTTCGAAGCGGGGAAAAAAAAACAAGTTTATTTATTTTTTTAGCTTGGGTAGTAAAGGGAATTGGGTGACCACCCAAGTCTAATGCCGAAAAAAAAAAAAAACCATTTGATTATTCGCTCTTTGAAGAGGGAGAACCAAGTGGCCACATAATTTTCTCTAGCTTATAAAAAAAAAATCACATTGATATGATTTCTTTTTAGTAGAATTGTCTAAAGAACAAACGTTCATGTTCCATTACATATTAGACATAAAATACAAGGTTGCTATTGCAAGTGAAAAAATTGGTTTTTTATAATTTAGTGAAAACCTTTTTTTGGGTAAAAAAATGACATAAAATGTTTAGAGTGTGTTTCCTAAACAAAAACATATTATAATTTTAATATGATAATGTAGACAAGTATGTGAAAAACCTTTATAAATAAAGTTTTATAACCTTTTCCACAATAGTTTATGGCATTTGAACAATGAAAGGGTTTTGTAACCCCTTTCTTGATGCATCTAATTTCACAAAAATCATTGGAGTTGGTTTAAAATGAACAAGATATGGCTTATGGAAATGAAGGGGGTGAAAATGTAAGGTTGAAACACAAATAAAAATACTTTTTGTTTTTAAACTTTATATATATATATATATATATATATATATATATATATATATATATACACACACACACACACACACACACACATTTCTCTAATGCTTTTTCATTTCCATCGTCATTTTTTAAAGCTTCAAAATTTACACCCATAGCTTTTTAAATCACTCAAAATGAATAAGAAACAAAAGAGATATATGGTTTGAAAGAAAGGGGTATAATGTTTTTTTTCGTGTTTGAATGACCTTCTTTTTTTTATATATTTTTTTGTTCTTATTAATTTTTATCTTGTTATTTTTCTTTTTTTTAGGTATCAATTCTTGGAATTATTACATTTCCACAACATTTTTTACTATGCACTTCTTATGCATTTCATTCTTTTTGTTTACAGATTATGTATATGTGTGTATGGTTTTATTTCTTTTGTGATTGATCTACATTTTTTTCACATTTTTCCCTATGTTTATGTTCATCTTCATTTACCTTTTTATTAAACATTATATATACATATATATATATATATATACATACTTCAAGTGATTGGGGTGTTGTGCACAATTATCTTTACTATGTTTCCATTTCAACAACTATTTACAAATTGTCATGTAGTGAATGTCATCAATCCTCCAACAGGTGGTGTTCATTATAATGTTTGTCATTCAAAATCAATGATTCAAAAATTAGGTTTTTTTGTGGTTCCATTGCAACCAATGATAAACATGTGTTATTGACTATTGAAAGAAAATAATTGAAACAATTGTGCATATGACAAAATCTGAAATTTTGGATTTGCCTTGTCCAAAACAAGTTCAACTCCTCATTTCAATTTGCATTCAAGGTAAATTCAATGCAAATTATTTTTTCAATGCAAGTAAGTTTTTAAATGAAAGAAATTTTTCAATGGAAGCAATGTTTTTCAATGTTAGGAGTTTTTTTTAAGAAAATAGTTTTTCAATGCAAGTAGGTTTTTTCAATGAAAGAAATTTTTCAATGGAAGTAGTTTTCTCAATGATAAAAATTTAGTGCATGCAATTTTTCAATTTATTTATTTATTTTTCAATGCTAGCAATTTTTCATCTAAGCAGTTTTCCAATATAATTTTTTTTCAATGCAAGGAATTTTCCCCAAAAAATGAAAAGTAAATAGTGTTGAATGAATCATTGGGTTTGTCTTTTTTTGATGTGTTTATGTGGGAACCATTCTTTTGTTTATATAGATATCCATTAAATTGAAGTTTATAATAATGGAAACACTTTTAATAAATCTGGAAACATATATCCTTTAATATATTTGGAAACATAATAAGTTATAGACTTTTAACCACAAATTATGAATCACATGAAATATATATACACTAAAAAATCACAAGAAATTTTCATAAATGACAAAGTTCAATTGTCATATGTTCAATGCACTTTAAAAGAAATTAATAACCAATTCCCATACAATAACTTCTTACAAAACATGATGTTTGATCAAATAAAGTAGAAAATAATGTTAATATAATTGAAAACACACATAATTCAATATAAATTGACATTTGTAATAAAAAAATCCAAGATGTTCCCATAATTCCATGTTATAGTTATGAAAGGTTTTTTTTTTTAAACATTTTGTTTTTCCAAATCAATTGTCAATATTACTTTCTATATTTTTTCAAATTCAAATAAAATGTAATTTCACATCATACATATGTACAAGTTGTTTACATAATATTCGTGAAAATAAACCACCCTTATATCAAATACCAATATTTGTTTTTAGAAACAAAATCATTCCATTAATTAGAATTTAAGACAATTAGAAAAATGTCTTATTTGACTACATATTGCCTTTGTTCAAATTTATAAACTTTAAAGGTATGGGTAATATAATATGCATAATAGTGTTATTAGTGTCTTTGCAAGTGTGGATCAAATTCAACTAATACTACCATGTTTATCACATGATGGTGTAACAATATGTGTCTTTCTTAAATGACATCTTGAATACAAATCAACTTATATGTCAAGAAATGTTCATCCAAATATGGTGATGGTTGTTTTACAAGATTTAATTGAAACGTCATTATACAAAGATTTGAATGTTACCATTCATCATCAATGGGCAAGTTTGTTTGTTTTACATATGAATTTAGAATTTAGAATTCCTATTTATAATTATGCATCACTTAATAACTCTAATATCTGATAATGCATAAATACATTGCACACCAAAAATTTCAATGATACATAATTTTTTAAATGTTCCAAAAATAATGCATTGTGAAAATACTATATATTCTATCACCTTAAGTGAAAAAATTTCCTTTCAGGTTTATTTAAAGATTAACATTCAGAGGAACAAAATTTTCCAACATTGTTTTACGAATAATCTCAATAAATTTTTGAAGGCTATTCATATCAACAAATAGCCAAGTGGGAATTACTTCATAAATTTGGGGATATTTCAACAAATATTTAAACCTTTTTTTTAAGTTGTTAAAGTTTACATCCAAAAAGTCATAAGTTCTAATTGGGTGATAATACAAAAAGAAAAACTATGTGGTAAAACTTTAAAAGCTTATCAAATATGAAATAAATCAAATTTAGATAATATTTTCAAATCATACTTAGGTTACCATGATTTGGAGGGGTTTGCATAATTCACCTCATTATTTTGAAAGGTTACAGAAAAATTTATTTGCAATGGTTCACCAACTTGGTCTTCTAACATTTATTGTCAATTCTACATTTATTGAAAGATTATGGGATTTTTTCATTAAATTTTTACACACATTACATGCTTCAAAATTAAATCTCTTAAATAAAATAAAAAACCTCCAACTTGTTCATATAACAAAATTGATATGAATTAATCTTATCACATGTACAAGATATATTACAACCATAAAAAATAAATTTCGCAAACTTATTGCAAGAAATCTATATATATAGATGATTTTTTCTTAAAAACATTTCGTCACTAAATTCCAAAGTCATGGGAACAAACATGACCATGGACTTTTATGATAAAAAATGCACCCATGTATGGAGTGCAAACAAATTGAACGATTGTAGACATGTATATTTCTTGTGATGTATAATTGTTACCAAACCCATTACAAATGCACAACAACATCAACACTCACATACATGTAAGGAAAAAAACCATGTTCTTTGTAAATTTCATTACCCATTGCCTCCTATGCATGCAACAAAAAATTTAAAACCTTTTCAAAATAAATGGGAATTATCCATTTTCACAATAAAACCTCCATACATAAGCAAAAGATATATTTCAATTTTAAAGAGACTTAAAAGAAAATGATGATATATCATTTTTTAAATATTTAAATTCTTTAAGCCTTGATGAAATTACATATATATTAAGTTTGAGAAGTACATTAACAAAGTTACACATTTTCTTAAAACAAACTCCCAAAAACATTAAAAAAATGCATTTAGTATATGTGCTACTCATTTATGGTTTGCAAATATAGATATTCAATTTATTTTGGACCCATATGTAACTGCAACATATTACACGTCATATATGAGAAAAATAGATAAATAAAAAACATCAACACTACATTCTATCATTAAAAAAATGCATCACAAATAATATAGATGCAAATCAAATAATTCCAAAATTAAGTAATGTTTTTTTTAATGCCCAACAAATGGTTACTCAACTTGTTATTTATCTTGTGTTTTTTTTACCATTACATCATCGAACATTTTAATTCATAAACATTTTAACTTTTGAAAAATGGGCTTTTGTGTAAATATCATAAGTTGCATTAAATGAATTGAAACCAAATTCAACTCAAATAATGTGTTCATCGATTAGAGATAAATATATTAATCATCATAGTCAATATGAATCATTGTCATTAACAAAGTTTTGTTTTTTGGATAACATTCAAGAAAATAAGATTTCAAAACATCGCAAACCCAAAATTATTAGGGTTGTAAATTATAATAAATATTAAAATATTGAAAATTGGTCGAGAGAATAAATTTTATTCTATTCACCATTTCAAATTTCAGAAAATTCACAATTTTGAACTAATGTAACTTAACATGATGCATATTGTTAACAACTTAATGAAATTTTTTAAATGAAATTTATTTTCAACTACCAAATGTTAGATCCAAATATTAAAAAAATGTGTTAAGGACATGAAGAATCATAAGAACAAAAATAAAGAAAAAAGTTTAAGTTTAACTTCCAAACAAAAAACTAAGACAAAATTATGTGATTAAAAAATAATAATACAAAAACTAAGAACAAGAACATAAGATGTGCAAAATTAACATGAAAAAAAAATTTTATTATGTTAACATATGCAAACATGAACATGAAAAAAACATGACAATGTTATGGTGTAAAATTGTGTTTAAAACTAATGTTGAACATACTGAAGGATATAAGGGTTCCTATTCGTATTTTATACCCCTTTAGGGACTTAGCTCAAGGAAGTTTCCAAGGAGGTTTTTATGTGTGCATCAAGTAAGGAAACTTTTGAAGACCTTCCTAACTAAAAGTCAACTATGAATTAGTTAAAAATTAATTGAGATTTAACTTGGATGTAACTAAAAATCAACTAGGAGTTAATTATATTTAATTAGGACTCAACTAAAAGTTAACTATGAATTAACTAAGACTTAATTGGGACTTAATTAAAAGTTAACTTTAACTTAACTAGAAGTTAACTAAGACTTAATTGGGGCTTAACTAGAAGTTAACTAAGACATAATTGGGTTTAACTAAAACTTAATTGAAATTTAACTAGGAGTTATGGATGGACATTATAGATGAATTCCATCTACTGGAATATGGTGTCTAATGTTTGCATCTGTCACAAAATGGATGATTCAATAGATTCAAAATCCAAACCATTATGTTCAACTAACATTTGGATCGACAATATAGATAATGAAACAGATGATCCATGTCCTACAATTTCTATAATAAACACAATCAATATTAAACACTATGATTTACAATCTAACTTTGTCATTCGATCACGTAATGGATCAAACCAAACATTACATTTTTTAAAAGATGAAAATTTCATAAAATCATCATATTCCATGATGATGGAATAACTTGAATATCATAGTTTAGTTGAACAATGAAATGAAGAACAAAGATTAATATTTGATGATGTGATGCATAAAAAAAATTGTACCCTGATACATTAACATGTTTATATTTAACAGGGGGTGTTGGAACTAGTAAAACTTTTACATTAAAACTCATACTTCAAAGATTATTACGATTATACAATAGAAACATGTCTTTTGACTTAACAAAAACCAAGGCTTTGTTTATGGCACCAATAAGTAATGTTGCTTTCAATATTGATGGTTATGATTAAATACAATGGCTAAACTTATTTAATAATTAAATTCAATGGATAAATTTAATGGCTAAAAATATTTTAATAACTAAATTCAATGGCTAAAATTAATGGCTAAACATATTTAACAATTAAATCCAATGGCTAAATTTAATGGCTAAACCTATGTCATCCACTACCCAAATGTGGATGTGGAGTTGGTGTAGCTTGTCCTCATGGAAATGATCCATGGCCAGGTGCTCCTTGAGGATATAATTCATGTGTAGGCAATCTTCGAAGAGATAATGAATGTGTAGGTGTTCCTTGAACATACATGATGAATTTACAACCAATCCCCATGGATATGATTCATATTCAAGACCACGGAAATCATCATATTTAACACACTAATGTGAAGGGCCATGTTACATACCTTGAGAATGCAAGAAGTTGGGCCTAGTTAGTATGGAGCTTGAACCCAATGGCCTTGTTGGCAACTTTCCCTAATCACCCCCTATGCACACATGTTTTTCTATCCCCTTAAACACCCCAATCAAACTAAAAAAATTTAGTGACCATTTTGATATGCATAAGTTTTTCCTTAATATGTTTATTCCCGTAGCTCTCCAATAGATGGTTGGTAACAAAAATCTTTGTGAGGGTTCAAAAACTTTGTGAATTGGAGGACATACAACTAGGTGAGCATGAGTCTATATCACATTTACCTTCCTCACCAAAATACCTCATAACATAGTGTCAATCAACCACATTGTAATTATTTGTTGCAAGCGAGTTACCATGACTCCAAATCCCCCTTATTAGCTCCAAATAAGGGAAACATCACATTTGTGTTATAGACGTTCAAGTCACAAGGGGAGAACTACAATTAGCTTAGACTATAGAAAACACTAATGTTTGGTGTTTTTCTATGTCAAAAGAACAAAAAATGGTAGCACTAACATATAATTAAAACAATGCTATTTGATCAAAATCTATGCCAAAAGAAACAAATCCATTATGGCCATCATATGCAACCATCTATCATTGATACTTAGTCCTTTCAATACCCTAGGAACAAAAATTATGGCCATGACATTAGAAAACTCACGTACATTTCAACATTTCATACTACACTTTTGAAATTTTCATACTACTCCATTTACATACCATACTCCTAACCACTTGGAATGCTACCATGCTGAGTTTAGCTTGTTTACTAACCATCATCAAAATAGTTGGAGATTTCCAATTGCCACATGTTCAAATTGTAAAATGCAGTAAAATTTGAGTTTTTAGTTGATGTCATTGTTACATGCACCAACCAAACCTTCATTAACCATATGTCATTATGATAATTTTAACAATTAAAGTTGAAGCTACTATCAAGTGGCTATTAGGTCATCACCTAAAAGACAAACAAATAAATCACAAGGGTATACCTAGGTATGCACTCCAATCCTCTAAATAAGGATAAGGAACCAACCTATAGATAGTAAAATTGTCTATGAATCCAAAATCAACAAGCAAATGCAATACATAATTTGAAAATGAGACCTAAGGAGGTATTTCATTAAGAACTTGTACTTGTGATGTTATAGATTTGATTGGCAACTTCCTCCCAAAAAATCATTGTTTGGGTGTAGCAATACCATCCTCTTCTGCATCTTCTACATTATCACCAATGCCTTCATATGGAGGGGGGAGGGGGGGGGACGTGTATTTTTCATTAAGGTCTGACTCACCATCCCTAAGGTCACCTTCAACTTACACGAGATTTTTTAAGTTCTCTTCTTCAGCCATATTCAACTGTTGGCTTAAAGTTGCAATGTGATGGCTACATTGTGGAGGTCTTGTGGCCTTATTTACAATAGTAGACATTTGAACAACTATCTTTGGTGGATTTGTAGGAACAATATGCTCTTTGAAACTTTAAACAAAATTCATTTTAATGCCAAAACCAAAAAAAACATCCTTATTCTTGCAACATTAGTATATAAGGCCAATACTACAAACCATACAAGGGTGAAAGCATGCTAAAGTATACCAAAAAAGTAGTCCTCCTCGGTAAAAAAACACAAATTTGTGACAAGTAGATTAAAAAATAGGTGACGCCTTAGGAGATTGTCCTTTTGAACTACATGAGGGCATCAAATGTGATATGTTGAAGTTTTTGAAAGTCTCAAAAGTTGTATCAACCTTTTTAAAAACTTACTTTTAATCTATTTTGCAAAATTTGCCAATTTGTCATGTTGTGAAAAAATAGATCCAAAGAGGGTCAAAAAACATTAATTTGGAAATTTCACTCATATTTTTCAAATTGAAAAGGTTTAAGGCATGATATAATGAATCAAACACATGTAATGCACTTTAGTACATATCAAGAAACATGTTTTGGATGTCAAATTTGAGTTTATGGAAAACTTATTGTCGAGGGGTTTCACATTGTCATAATCCAAATATTCAAAATCTAAAAAAATGTGTATCAAAGTGCTCAATGGTTCAAACATTAATAACACATCATTTGAATTGTTTGATTTATAAGAAAATGTGCAATATCAGCCAAAGTAATAAACTTCAATAAATTAATTAATTAATGAAAGTAATAATAGACATTAAGAATGATCATATATGGTTCATTTAATTTGATAAGTACACCCCAAAATTTATGGCATGACTAAAATGCCTAAAATGAAAAAGAATCCAAATCTATTTTTATTTATTGGTAGGGATCACCAAATGGTATACCTTGCCATGCTTTCACCCATAAACAATTCCCAAAAATCAACCTTTCTTATCAATATGCTAGGTGTAGCAAATTATAAAGCCTACAACATTTAATTTTATTAAACCCTAACATATCAACTTAATAGTTGAAGGTCTACAACTTGACAATTTCAAAGTGGGTGAGTGAAATCAACTAGCATGAATGTAATGGAGTTGTGGAATGACATTATGAGAACATAATATTACTAAAATACATAGTTTTGTGACCAAATAGTTGTTTATTGCAATTGTATGATCCATTCCAATCAACGGTCAAAATCTTTACCATACCTAGGACCACCCATGATTTAAGACTCACTCCACACGTTTCACCCAAATATCAATGTTCATTAATGTTCCCCATCATTCCTTGCATACATCTAGTTTATCTATTCATAGTGAAGATTTTGTTTTGAATATAATTATATGTACGTAATACTTGGGCAGGTTTGGCACACAAATGCCAAATCATTTATTTATTTTAGAATTTAAGATTTGTCATATATGAGTTTTTAGTTTTGGACTTTTCAACATATAACGAATTTAGATATGAAATTCTAACTCAACTTTAAAGTTTTTTTTATTGTCCTTATGGTGAATCTATTCACAACTGATGTGTTTATTTGTACTATGGTAAGGTTAGATTCCAAATTCCTTCAATTTAAAATTTTGAAATTTTTGACAATAAGGTTAAAGATTTTTCAAAAAATAAAAAATAGTTTAATTTATGTCAAAAATTACTTGTGTATTATGGTATCTATACCCAAGGATGGATGTTCCTATGAACCCCATCTTGATGTTATTAATAAACCTACAAGTTGTACACCATCGGTATTACAAGCGTTTCCTATCCTTGGTTATATTTATATGTTCACAATAGCTAGTATATGTAACAATCATAACCATTTCCATTTTTTAAAAATGTGAATATGAGTGTGTTGATTATTGATTTTTTTTCAAAAAATCTAGGTGAGTTTTTTTTTAAATTTTAAATTTGGGTGCTATTTATGTTATCAACATCTATATTAAAACAATGAGTGCCAATTAGGTTATCAATGTTTTTAAAATAACAACTATTAGTTATTTTGTTAGTTATTAGTTGGTTATAGGTTTTTTACAATATATATAACCCTAAATTTGTTTAATGTTTTAAGATTGATAACTTACATAAGAAATAACTAGGTCATTTGGGCCAAGCATGTTATTAAATTTTGAGATTTTAATACCAATTAATTAGGTTATTGACCAATTTAAAAAACTAATAGCTAATTGGTAGGTTATTAATAATCAAATTAATAACCTAGTTGACAATGAGATCAAAATTCAATAACCAGCTAATACTGGTCAATACCAATGATGGGCATTTATCATTTTTTATGAAAATTGATTGATTCCGGTCCTTACAATATGTTATGAAAATCTGATTGGTTTTTTAATATATATATTTTTGGGCGATTGAAAATTGACCAAGGTATTGAAATTCTTAATTTTTCCAAATTCACCTAGTTATTAGATAAGGCAATTTTTGCATATATAAAAACAATCGATTTTCACATCTAGTTTTCACAACATGGTTACAAAAAAATTCATTAGTTAAAATCAAATTTAATGGGACCCTAGGAAACAAACAATAATACCATGTATTAAAAATAACAACAACAAAAGAAAAACAACAACAACGAAACAAGAATAATAATAGCACCATGTGAGAAGAACAACATCAATAGGAGAAAAACACCACCACCACCAACATGCGAATAGTAGCACCAATGTGTGAAAATAATAACAATGAAAAAAAAAAACAAAAACATTTGCAACAAAAAAATCAATGCAAATAAAATAATAACACAAATAAACAAAAATAAAATAATGCACTTGCAAAAAAAAAACTTAATTTCCTTTTGTAAATGGTCTCTAAACCCTAAACAATCCTTATACCTCCTTAACTAGCTAACCAACAACGGTTGTTTTAAAAACCTTAATTTGAAATAAAGACTATGAAAACCAGATATAGGTTTTATGAACAAAATTATATATATATAAATTGAAATTGGATTTCACAACTAGTTCTCATTCATGTGTGATTTAAGGTCATTTCTCATTTCAATTCTACATGTAAAGGTGCCCAACATGTTTTCGTTTTGAAAACTGGGCTGAAAACCAAGTTAAGAATTGGGCGAGCACTTGAGAATCACCACAACATTGATCAATACATCGAATCCACAAGCTATGTGCAACGTTTATAATCACATGGAGGGTTGTAATTTGATGTAATTAGATTATTACTTATGTAATTGCCTATGGATTAAATTTGGTAATTTACTAAGTGGTTGGATTTCATAATATAACTATGGTTTAATTATAATTTCAATTAATGTGCATGATTTGCACATGACAATTCATGTGAAAAGTCTTGTCACATTATTGTGCATTGATTCACACATGATAATTTATGTGGAAAGTTTTTGTCACATTAATGTGCAGTGATTCACACATGATAATTTATGTGGAAAGTTTTTTTCACATTAATGTGTATTGATTCAAACATGATAATTTATGTGGAAAGTCTTGTCACACTATTGCAAATGTTGACTTGTGATGTGTAAATTTTAGGAATTTTTTTTGTTTATTTTCTTTTTGGTTAATATATAAGTGAATGTTTGTGACCTTTGGAGAAACCTTCATTTGATGAAATCAAGTTGTTATATGAATGCAAAATTTCATGGAATAAAATTGAAAAGCAAATTGAAATTTGAATCTTCAAAGGTTTTAGTAAAGTTTATGATTGTGTGAAATATATGGTAGGAGAATGATGTGACATGATAATTACATATAGAGAATAAAAAGGTGAAAAATATTTGTGCAAACAAAAATATAAATTTTCATAGCTATGTAATAAACATGCATAATTTCGATCCTATAATCAATACTTGGTGATATTTGTTGCATGACAATACATATGTACGCGAAAATAAAAAGTGCACTAGCTTTTTTATACCATAATCTATCATCTCCAGGACATGGGTATGACAACAACAACTTTGGCTTGTTGCCATCAAATCCACAATCGCTCCATCTACTTTATGTTATGCCCATTGTGTGCTTAAGATCAGGTCCACCCAGTGCCCACACCCCTTACTGTGGCCTCTACCAGTGTTTATTACATCCAACACAGACTGTTAATTGTTTCTCCAGCCTCACACATAGACAATGAAAAACTAGACAAAATAGGGTGAGAGCCAATTTAAATGGCATTATTGGGGCGAGAAATCATACTGGTCAAGAAATCAGAACCAGTGGATTCTTTTACCAGGCCTTGTGGAGACCACTCTATGTTTGTACAAATGTATGCTCTTAGGCGGTTGTACTTCATACAACTGCAGTCTACAGGCCACTGCGAGTGGACGTGCAGCGTGCTTGAAATGTACCCATGAGCCACCATAGTGTGTGAAACAATATCATTCACACTTAAAAACCTCTTACAAACTTCGTGGACACTAAAATAAGTGTAGGGTCCTCAGTATGTGACCCTGTAAATCTATTTTCACATTCAAGTTTAGTTAAATGTTTTTTTTAAAAACCCCACCCATAAAACTGAAACTAGGACAGCAAATATGTGAGGGACTACTAATAGCAAACCATCTGGACCAATCATTATGACGGCGAATCAGAAATACTGACCGTTAATCGTATTCATTACAACTTTTTCTACAGGTGTACTGCGGGGGTGCTGCGCCTTTTACCAGTCACCGCAAACTGTGCCATAATGCTGACCCAAAACCAAATTCCTGAGCCAAACTGGCATATGTTTAGTTCTCTTCATCCAATCGTACTGTGCAGGATCATATACTGAGCACCCTTGGAGATGCTCTAAAATGCTATGTCCTCGACAGCACCTTCATAGTTCGGCTATTGTGTTTGAATGTTCGGGTGCAGCAAATATATTGAATAAAATTAAAACTCCACTACTGTCCTGTGGTTGGAACTATGCTGCTGGTAAGTTCTTGGTCAACCTCTAAATGGGTTGTGGGTTGATACTAGAGTAGAGTAAACTCTCTCTAAATTAATATCCTTGGGACCGGCCTGAAGATATTAGTTTATGAAGGATATTAGTATACACAAATGATATGCGGGGTAACAAAAATCAATCCGGAACCTGCCACAGCATGGAAGGTCATGAAGGTTAGTAGAAGGTCATGAATCATCGGGGATGGTAACGGAACCTTGTGGATCTTGGTGGAGGATCAATGAAGCACGTAAAAGATCATATGGCGTGAGTGGTACAAATCTTGGCAGAAAGTGAGGTTGTGGAAAGCTGCACTTTGGGTACTCTCAGAATACATTGGGTTGATGCCATATGTATGATGTATTAGTTTATAAAATGCTATGGACCAGAAAAAAATAATGAATATCAGTTTATAGAGAATTATTAGATTAAATATGAGGTCCGTCAGGGGCCTGTGCCCGCATATTAGTTTAGAGAGAATATTAGTTTACACAAAATTAGTTTAGAAAGAGTTTATTGTATTGAGAACAACCAGCTATTGGATTCTAACAATGTCATTAATATTCCAGCTCTTGAGAAAACAACTCTTGGGAGGTCAGAGTGAACCCACACCCACCAGTGCATTGCGCAGGATGGATGATGTTTCGACAGAAAATTCTATTTTAATGTGTTCTTATTTGCCGCGTGTTGTTAAATTGGTATCTAACATTATTGGTCCATAACAAAGTTTTACACATATAAAAACATGGAAACAAATCTACACTACAAAAAATTAAAAGTCCAGTGAATTGGGTTTTCAACAACAAATAAAATCATTACAGAACTTATATTTGATAAATATTTGACATCTCTCATAGCTAACCGCGATGGTTAGCAATGGAACAACCATCCATAAGTTTTTACCTACCTAATACGTACCAAGTGCCTTGCCTACTTACTTCCCTGCATAATAACCATTTACATTCCCTAGCTACTTGCTACTATGATTACCCATTTACATAGGTATATTAAGAGGGAAGAAGTAAGAGGGTTTACGGGGTAGGTTACCGAGATAACCATGGTAATTTGGTTGTGATTCATCGACAATCAAGTTGTAACAGGTTTCCAATGGATGGCTGATGCTGGGTCACATATTTGCTCTTGGAGGCTGGAGAGCAGACTCGCCCATCCACCACAAATAGTTCAGACAACTAACTGGACCAGTGTTAGGTAGTTCTTTGAATTTTTTAAAGAACCATCAATTTTGATTGATAAGCGGCAGGTATCTGTCCCTAATTCTTAAAACCCCCCAACACGGATCTCAATATAGAGAACTCATTTTGGTACTAAATGGTAGTGCAATGGAGTGTTCATTAGATGGGGGTCTACCAGGGCCTGTTCCACAGCACAGAACTTTTAGTGCGGATAATTTGGCTATGAGGTAAGTAGAGATATATGTCAATTAGTTGATAACTAAGAAAGGGCTAGTGGGGTATTAGTACATAGCTAGTAAACACTGCAACTCACCTAACCACTGTGGTTAGCTACGGAACTAGAACACAATGAAAAAGTGTTCTTCATCCACCCACCATCAATCCTTGAAGGTGCAGCCAGTGGTTGTCTGTAGTTTCACTTTGGCCCGAACTATGTGACCCAGCACATACCAGTGCACCACCCATTGGAAACTCGTGGTAACCTATCATGTTAACTTTCCCATCACTTCACTGAGGTACTTACCTATGTAAGTAGATAAATACGATAGGTAATTAGGTAGCCAATGCGAGTGGTTCTCATGTGTTGCTAACCTTCCTATTTCCCCTTCACTTTACCTAGGTAAGTACTTATGTAAGTGGCCAACTCTCATAGGAAATTAGGTGAGAAATGTAAGTGGTTACTATGTGCTACAAACCTCTATACTTCCCCCTCGATTTACCTAGGTATGTAAGTACCTATATGTAATTGTGTAAAAGTATCACCTAGATGATTAGGTAAATACACAGTTGTTACTATTTGGGTAGCTAAGTAGGTGCACCATTTGGTGGCTACTAGGTAGGTAAACGAATGCACGGATGGTTCCTTATATTAGTAACTAACCTCCGTGGAATTATACAATGAAAAAGTGCTTCCTGTCCATGCACCATGCATCCATCCTGCCTGGTGTACTGGTGGGTGTTGGTTCACTATAACCGCAAGCTGCACATCATTTCTTTGTAGTTGACATTAATTTTTTTAGCCCTAAGCAAGGGGTGGGGTAACATGGAAGTAAAGTTTGAACATCTGACCATTTGAATTGTTGAATCTAGCGGCACCAACAAAGGAGTATCAAGGTCCACAATTTTGTGTTCAATAGGGTTTAGGGTTTAGGAGCTCATATGGTGGGATTTAGTTTACCTGCATTCTGCTTTTCTTTTTTGCACTGCCCCCAAAGGTGGAGATTTGGGTATAAATTTTTGTTTCAAACTTGACCCAATTTGTGAGTTACATCTGGAGTACTATGTGTGCATATGTTGGATGGGCATGTTTCATAGAAGTGTGTGCACCTAGATGAGAAGTTATACATTTAGTAACGGATGTGTCTAAGTTTGAAATTCAAACTTGGTATAATGTAGAGTCCTTATGTGATGACCTCTTGTTTCTTCCATTGTATTACCATGCAAGGCTGCAAACTGCCAACATCATGACTTCAAAGGAAGGTATGACTGTAAATGAAATCAATCCCCACGAACAAGGAGAGTGCAAGGACTCACAATATGATGATTGTAATTGGTTTCACTTGATGTTGAATCATGGATGAAGGGCTACATGTTAATTCAACCTTGATTGTATAATTGTAATATTCTAGTTGATACAAGTGTTACAAGATCTTCAGTTTGGGTTATTAAACTTGGGTGATTTAAACCAGTGTTGGATGGTTCTCATAGTTTGAAGAGAACTTTCAGCTTTGGTTCTCTGAAGTGCTTATACTATGGTTGGTTTTTTGTTTATCATTAAAATGAGAATGAATAATTTTGAAACTGGTTTTCAAGCAGGTTGGTTCTTACCTAAATGAGATTTGAACCAAGATTTTTCAAAATAAACTTAAGTATTAGTCATAAGATCACATTTAACTATTTAAATAATGCATACGATTGTTTATATTTAATGCTCATTCATCCTAATGGTTTTTAAGGTAAAACCATTGACATGTGTGAACTTCAAATGTAAAGTTTAACTTTTTGTGCACACATGAAAGGTTGTTACGAGGTTAATCCTTTCTAGAATGTCTAAAAAAAAGTCTTGGGATCAAATTGTGTAATTATATTATATTGGGTAGGTGATTGGGTTCAAACCTTGTAACTATATTGGGTAGTTGATTCTACCTATTTGGATTTTTATAAACATATACAAACATGAGAACTAGCCTTGGGGCTTCATATGATAACTTCCACATGTATAAAATTTAGGGTATCAGATGAAATGCTTTGTGATACCTAATTAGTTTTCAAAGTGTTGGGTCTTAATTGAAATGAGAACAATTGATTTTGAAATTAAAAACTAAACTAGAATCCAACTTGACTTTTATACCCGCCCAACATTAGCACAAATGAATGTTATCCAGTTTTTTATTTTGAATTGAATTATTTTATTTTATTTTATTTTTCATTTTGGTTATTATTTCAATGAACTTTCAATGTAGGTTTGAATATGGTTATTATTATTATTAAAACTTTTGTTTTATAAACTTTCCAAAAAATTGGACTTAGTTCATCTTAAAAATTGGTTCAGTTTCATTTGCATTGCACCAAACAAAAACAAATAACCTACATAAATATGTAATCACATTCATGAGAAGTGAGGTAGTGATGTAAGAGAAAATTGGGGAGTTATGCAATCAAGAAAACAAAATCGTAACAACCAAGACATCAAATCAATTGTTTTTTACTCATTTGCAAGGGAGATGGCTTGTATTTTTAAAATAAGGGATGCACTTTTAAAAAGCTTTGGTGTTTATATTTTCAAAGAACCTAAATCACTTTTTTGAAGACAATAGCCCCAATTCAAGTTTCGATTTCAATCTTCAAAAGAGGCGGTTTCAAAGTCCAAATTCAAATCCGATTTTTTCAATTTTTAGCTTAGATACTTGAAAACTTAACCTAAAACCTTAACCTACAAATATCATGAACTTGTCAACATTAGTTTCAACCAATGTTGTGTGGGTATAAATAAAATTTCAATTTCTTTACCCAATGAATAAGGGTTTATTATTATTATTTTTCCCATTAGGATAAGGTTTGTGTAAACAAATTTTACACTTTTGAACAAATAGGTAAGGTTCAGGTACCTCCTATCATGTACCCTTGGTTAAACTTTTTAAAGGCTTTTTATCTATTCAAATAATAAATTTGAATTTTTTTCACACTATGGGATTTATTTAGACAACTTTCATAAGCATAAATTTATTGGAACACTGCACACATGTGATGTCAAATTACAATAATAAAAATGCATTAAATTTTTTTTAAAAATTCTTAAACATACATAAAATGAAAGGCCATTGATATCAAATCGGAAAACATGCCACTTGCCCTACTAAACATAAATGCAAATCTGAAAATTGAAATTTACCATCGCAATAAACTCAACATAATGATCTACTTAATTTAAAAACTCCTCCTTAATTTGATTTAAGAAATCTATTTCACAATCTCCAAAATCATCTAAAGACATTTTTTCTCAATATTGGACACCTTGCATCCAAATCACATATAACAACAATGACAATTTTAAGATTAAGAATGTGATTTTAGGGTTTATGTCAGATTGACAACAAAATTTACTCAGTTTGAAAAAACATACCCAACTTCAAATATGTGTATTTTAAAAATATATTCAAGGTTATGAAATAGTATTAATTTTCTAAATTTATAGTTTTTTTATATGCTTTTGATTAGGATATATTGATTTTATCTTATTTTTGAAATAACTAATATATTGTACCTGTACCCAACGAGCATATCCGAGTAAATGATATACCCATACAACATTGGTTTCAACTCAAGTTATTGTGACCTAAACTTCAACTAGCACCATTTTGGTGATACTAAAACTTTGAAAAACAATTTAAAAACCAGGGTTCAACTTCTTTAAGTAAGCAAGCTCATTGTTTTTTTGGAAAGTTGACAAAGAGGTTGAACCTTTTTTTTCAAAAGTTTTTAAGTAGGTCGATCTAATAGGTACATGATCAATCTCAATTAGTTGTAAAACTCCATACTTGTATAATCCCCAATTTTGATTTGTTGTAAAACTCTATACCTCTATAATCTCCAATTTTGATGAGTGTCTAGAATGTGCTCAACTTAGGTTTCAAAATGAGCTAAAAGTTTTTTGAAAACCAGATAATAAGGTTTAAAATTATGAAAAATTGGGCTCAAACCCTGATACCTTGGGGTAAATTCTAACAACTTCAGAGCCAATTTTGTATGTTTTGGGGACAATTCCAGGCACAATGTCTTCACTCTGGGTAAGCACAAAGGGGTTACACATAACATCCCCTGGCAAGGATATCATGCTGGCAGGGAATCCCAACCGTAGATTTAGATAAAATTGCATCCTTCCAACACATCATTTTCTTTTTGGCAAAATTTTGACAAAACTACAATTCAAAATTTTAAAATTATGTGATTTTTCAAGGTTTCAATCACCAAAAGTGATGGAAAATTTTATAAAAATTCACAGATTTTTGTATTTGGTTTTCAATGTGTAGCACATGTTATACATGTTTTGGGGTTTAATGGACATTCTAGGCAATGTAAGAGTGATTGAATATTGAATAATTTTGTCAAAGAAAACTCAACAAAATCGAAATTAAAAGTTTTAGGGAAATTAGGGTAAGCTTTTTCTATTGTAAATCCCTTGGTGAGTGAGATTTCTTGAAGATGTTTTGTAGTTTTTTTAAAATGTAAGGTGAGAAGTGATATTGAATTTTTGAGTCAATTTTGTCATTGAAAATTAATTTAAAATTCAAAATACTTTTTCCACAATTGGGCACTACCATAGTACCTTGGCCATTTCAACACATGTCTGTCGAATAATTAACTAATTTTGAAAAACTCGATTCAACAAAATTATAAAATAGTTTTGATTATTTTATATTAATGAATTGTATTCATTCAAAAAGACTTTCACAAGATCCACTAATATATTGAAAACATTCTTATGTAAATATATTAAATACTTCCAAAATAGTATATAAATTTTAATGTTAAAACATGAAGAATCAAGCATTGGTTACACTTGTTATAAACACATGTTTTGTGATTCACCCCTTTGATAAAAGAAAAGAATTTGTCCCTTGAAACCTCTTTCCACCTTCATGACTTGTTTTCAACATAAGCCATTGTCTTCCGTTTTGCAATGGGGTTTACATTGGGAAAAGGAAAATATTCATATAAGATTATGCCAAGATCTTACATATAGATAAGCTTAATGCATTAAGAGAAAAGATGGAAAAGAATTAAATGAATCTAATGTATATGGAATACCAAAAACAGTTTAAATATAGTGCAACCAATGTTATTCATTGTTTAAAAACTTATAAAATGATTTGAAATAATTTGAACATGACATTTTTATGGAAAGTTTTCAAGAATATCTTTGCATAACATAATGTATTTTTTGGGTTATAATATTAATTTTAAAAATTTTAAAAATCTAATTGTAAATCATGGATTTAAGCATATTTTAATATAGAATATTTTATGTTTAACAGTTCAATCTTGTGTTTTGAAGCTCTTAATACTTTGATTTTTAGAATATGCACAATTTTTTGAAAAACAAAATGCCCAATTCAATCTTTCGAATGTTCATGTCAGCCTTCCACCTTTCTAGCATGTTTGTATAAATAATCCCATTTTATTGTGACCATTTTTCTTCTTCCCTTCAAAGTTTGTGCACACTTTACTCATCACCATCTGCACTTTCTTTCTTGTACCCATAGTACATATGACACAATACATATAACACAATGGCATCTTGTTACCAACATGTCCTCATCCATGGGTTGGGATTCATATTACCATAGCCTAGGGTCAATTTCCACATTGACAAAATGGATTATTATTTTTTCAAAAATGAATCTGTTATTTTAGTTTTCAAATTATTATATTTCCATTATACACTATGATATTGTCATATGAGTAATGAAAATATTTAGAGTGTAACCTATAATCATCAACATCTCAACTTCATATTTCCACAAAAAAAATGTTTCATTCTTTTAAGGATTATTTATTGATCAAACTAACCTTAGGGTAAGGTACTTTCTCTTTGAATTGAACTATGCATAGTTATTGAGCGAAGATTAATGAATTGAATGGTTTCTCCACTATAGAGAAAAAAATTGTCAACATGTTTTGGGAGCTACAAAATGGACCATTAAGGAAAGAAAATGAAACTTTGACCATGAATCCTTTCTACTACTTCATCCCTTGGAGCAAAATATAATGGTGCATTAAAAAGTGGTGCAAATCCTAAGATTTTTAAAGGGAATGCAAGGGTACCATTGTGACAAGATAACATTGTAGAAAATTCAAGTAACTAGATGTCCCACACATGCCCTTGATTCGCAAAAATACAAAGGTGAAAACATGGACACATGTGACATGCCAATGTCACCAAGAACATCATGATGCAAAGATGAAAAAGCTTGTAACCAAATGTCTACACTAAATATCCTGGTCTATGATGATTTAGAAACTCAAACTCAAACAATGGACACACACAACTTACCAAGATGGATTTTTGATCAACACAAAAATGTTTATAATAGGATAAAAATGCAAGAAGAGTTTGTAATTGTATGTTTACACAAAATAGCCTAGGTCTACAACAAATTAGAAATTTAGAACATGAACACACACAACTTGTGAAAATGAATAAACACCAAAATGATAAACAAATATTTAGAAAATTGACAGAGTACAAAACATGCCTACAAGTTGTTGAATGTGCATACATTTGCAATTTGATATCCAATTAAACACTTCGCTTTTAAATAGCACAATGCAATTCAAAAGAACTTCAAAACATGGTGGAGGTGTAAAGTACTTTTCAAATTTTCTCCACTCATTTCCCAAACCAATGTTCGATCAATTTGAGTCCACCATTAGTATAGACTAGTGTGGCCTATATGGCTCAAGTGTGAACCCATTACAAAATAGGGAAACTCAACATGTGAACATTGTTTTGCAATGGATGTATCGATTTTTGGAAGCCAAATATGAAAGGAAATCATGCTTGAATTAAATGGCAAGCCTTCAAGTGTTATCATGTTCTCAACTGATTTTTCCTTCCAAAACCTGGTTATTTGGAATTTATTTGAATTTTCAGTGGCAGAAATTACTTTTAAATCAATATCTCCCACATTTTGAATCCAGATCTTACCAAATAAATTCCATTAAATCTTGCTCATCAAGATCTTTCCAACAACACCAAAGGCACATTCCAATTCCTCCGAAATTTTCAGCTACAATTTAATTTAATTTTCATCAAAGGAATGATTCAATATTCAAGAACTTTTGCACCGCAAGTCCATGGAAGCAAGCCCATGCACCCCTTCCTCATTGAGAGCTTTCCAAAGACACCAAGAACACAATCTGAAACATTTTGGTTCCATGGATCTCATAACTACAAAACAAAACAAACTACCTTCCTTCATAGATAAATATTGCGTATATTATAGTTTGGGTTACTGGAATCCAATTTCACAAAAATAGGGGATGAAATGAGAAGTCAGGATGAAAACAATACATAACAAAAGAACAAGGGACCAAACCAACCCCTGATTCTTAGGGGAATTTCTCCCCCAGTTTTGGATTTGCCTCACCAGCACCTTCACTACTGCTTCATATTCTCATGTAAGTCAAGCTTCCGGGCATTCCCAAGCCAATGATTGATCAATTTAACTCCACCAAATATATTGCAAATAATATTCCTATAATTTTCTTTCAAAAATTACTGACAAGTTTGCAGCATACAATCACACACTTAAATGATTGATCAATTTAACTTGACCAAATAGATTCCAAATATCTTCCAAATATTTTGCTTTCAAAATTATTGATAATTTGCATACAATCACACAAAAAATGAGCATTGAATAAATGATGAAGATGCACATACTTTTTGCTTTTTGGATCCCCTCCCTCTACCCCCCCCCCCCAACACACTTGAATTCAAATCAACAGCATTCATGGCCAGAGTGAACCTCCCACCCACCAGCCTACCACATGAGGGATGGATGATAAGTGACTTGGAAACAGCTTTCTGTTGAGTACCAATTTTCTCAGTTGCTTCTTTTACTACTTACCTATGTTAACAACCCACAAGTGTGAGTTGTTAGTAGGTAGATAGTAAAAACACAGACCTAACTTCACTCTAACATTGACCACCACTAAATAATTACTAAGTGCCGGGTGGGTACATCTGCCTTCAATCATACCAGCTAAACAAGGCATTAAAAATAATTTACCATATGTAAAGCCCAGTGGGGCCAGGCTTGCTTGTTATATTTTAAACAAAATTAGGCTCTTTTGAGCATGGATACAATTGTTTTTAACATCTTATACACATGCAAACATATCACCAAACATGAACCCAAACATGAAAAACAACAAGCACATTCATAATCATTAATTTTCAAAACAAAAACACATGGATGGATGATTCAAAGTCAAATAGGAGTGTGAAATTGTCTCACCCAACTTTCAAAAATAATGCTAAATATACGAGCTATTGTAGAAAAATTTGTAGTACAATGCTGTACTAGTTGCCAAAATTGTTGCAACCTAATTGATGAAAGAACTATCAAATTTTGGAGGTACTAATGCCACAAGAGTTGTTGATGCCATACACAATCTCCTTGAGTTCGAATGTCAACAACTCAATGAGTTGTAGATGGGAGGAGGCATTGAGGGAACTCTCAGATTTTAGAGTAGCTCTATCATTGCATACACACATAAACAAGCATACATACTCAAACAAAAAACCACATACAAATTCATTCAAACAATCGTCCATCAAACATTTGCATTTAACTTCACTCTAACATTGACCACCACTAAATAATTACAATCACCTTCACTTAAACATTTGTATTGACATGGTACATCCAATTTCAATAAGATGCCATGCATCAAACATCAACCTACAATGTCAATGAATTTAAACAAACCAATAGGCATCAAACATTAAATATATATACAACATTCAATTTCATTTAAATAATTATAGTTGGCAAGCACTTTCATCAAAGGACCAAATTTAATGATTCATATCTATCATCTTATGATCCCAAAATACACATTGGCACACAATAAAAAAATCACAAAAGAACACACTAAACACATGTCAACAAACGCAACTCAATATACATAGTAAGAAAAGAAAACACATACACCCCAATCATACAATTGGCATGGGGCTACTTGTTCTTGCCACTTGTTCTTAGAGTGGGAACAAGAAGAAAGTTATAATATCAAAGCAATATAATGACAAAAAATCAAAAGTTTAAAAGAACGCATATCAATTCTGAAGCTTTGAAATTTTGATTTTGCTTCACTATTTTCCTTTCTAATTTCATCACAAGGAACTTTTATTGTACACATGTAAACCCAAGTGCCCATAAGGCCCCACCTTCAATTTGCATTAATTCGTAACCTAAACAAGGTAGAAAATGAATGATAACAAGTATTGATCATGCCAACTTATCAAAACAACACAACCAATATCAGAAATATGATTAAATGTAACTCCTTATTTACTACTAAAAAATGTAGCAAAATTTTATACATTGAGTAAATCATATCAATGTTTTTCAATATCTAATCTTCAATGAACTTTTCATATCCTAAAATCACCCCATTTTAATTTATTTGCACCCATGTGACCAACCCAACTTAGGATATTGTAGCCAATCTTTCATATTTAGAACGACCTTATCCAAATTTTCAATACCAAGTTGACAACAATGTTGCAAACCTATGCTAACCTTGACCACTCTAAATATTCTTTTAATTTTAATATATAAACCCACAATACCCCACACTTGATGTGCAAGAAAGTCAATATTAAAGAATTAACGTTTATGATTTGCCCACCAATTGAAGGGACTAACAATTTCATTTAAAATTATAAGTCAACAATTTAGCTTTAACAATTCCCATCATAGCCTCCTTTGTTGAAACTAGATGTAATTTAAGGCCTTCTAGTTTTAAAAAACCAACATCCAAAGGTTCAACATTGAAAGGGTTTGGTGATGAATTATTTAAGATAATTACCAATAGTGACATTGGAATTTCATAATCATCTAATGTGGCAATTGCACTACCACTTCAAGTCCCACATAGCTTTGAATTATTCATAATTTTTTAAACCAAGGGTCCAACATAAAGGACTAGCATGTTATGTGCATTGCAACTTTGAAATGAAAATGCAAAAGCCAAAATTGGCTTCAACACATTTGTCACCTCGGACTTCATGTGATGGCCCAAATGTAACAACTTACAATCAAAACCTACCTTGCAAACAACAACAATCAACAAATTTGACAAAATCAAGTAGAAAAATTCATTTAAGAGATCAAGCATCAACACAAAATTCACCAAACAACAAATTACATACTTGCATGGGATCATTCATTGTAACAATGTTTGTTCCCATCATATAACACATGGTTATGGTAGCAAAAATTGTCTAACCAATACCCTAGGGATTAATTCAACACACATTTAATGACCATTAAAGTATGAACATTGTTAACTTTCTTTATCATAACCCATGTTTGCATGCTAGGATATTTTCTTTTAGAAAAATGTATATATCCTTCAATTCATACAAATTTATAGCGTATTCAAACTTCAATGTTTCTTTGAAATGAATGACTTTAGATGCACATCATGTCTTCAAAAGCAATTTGAACTTCTAAAAGGAAAAAACACATCTTTGCGAACTCTTGCCCAATCCTACCTTCTCTTTTCTTTCTTCTATCCATGTAATAATTTTATCTAAAGATGCATGTGCATCATTGATTGGCACCTAGGTTTAGGCATGCCAAAAGGAACCAATGATTGTGAAATCACCATAAAATCCTATAGCTCCACAACTTTGAAAACTGACTACGTTAATTTTCATTATTGAAATGTTAAATTTTGATTAAGTTTGTTGTATAATATTTTTATATTCAATGTGAATTTGCAATTCCATATTTTTTTTGTAATTTGATGATGATTGATTTACCTTAAATGATTACAAAATAGTGGGAACCCTATAATGGACAACTATTTTTAATCTAAAATGTCTTTAATACTATGTGAAAATAAACATATTTCTTTCAAAATTAAATGAAACACAAATATTTATGATTAAATGAGTGCATGACTTTGAAAAGAACTTGAAATGATGTTTTAATTTTTCTTCACATTAATTCTTTATTATTCTTGAATATGTTTTTGACCTCCAAAAGTACATAATTTCATCATTGACTTTCTTAAAAACTAACTTTTGTTTATTTGTAATGGAAAAAGGGCTAAATTTCCTAGCAAATTTGATGTGTTACTATTTTTTTTTAAAATGTCAATATCATGTTTTTGAAATTGCATGAGTAATTATCAAATTGTGATATTTAGTGCAAAATTGGGTGAAAGCACATTATGGTGAGGCCCTTTTGGGCCTTTTTGAATACAATATTATTATATACTTCCCAAAATATGGTGCATTGAATTTTGGATTTAACTTTTGGTGTTTAAGCTTTAAAATTATAATTTTTAAAGGTTAATGTTATTTAATATTATTTGTAAAAAGAAATAAATTTAATCATCTAAATTCAAGGAAAGGTATTTATAGTATACACAATGTTTGTCTCCCATTTAAATTATACTAGGCATTTGGTTTCATCAATCATCCAAATAAATGTTTGAAATGAATTTATGCATTGACCCAACTCATAATGCTTGTCACCTTCCATTTCAAAGTGATTATTTGTTTAAATTTCAATTTACCACATACCAATGATCAATGTTTTGAGAAACCTCATTTGTGAGATCCTAAAAAATGTGGAATCACATGTGAAATTGATTCTAAAAATTCCATATACGTTTAAAATCATTTCAATTTCTTTTGGAATATATTTACATTTTTCAATACATAATTACAAGTATATTTTTTATATAAATATATTCCAATGCATCATGATATGTACATTAAAAAAACTTCAGTTTCTTTTTTATTATATTGCTTGGGTTATGCTCTACCATAATATGTAAAAACATTATGAAACTCTTTAATATTGACATGGTTTACATTTAGAAACATTCACCCAAAAATATGCTACAATGTAATTATAGAAAAAAGGTCATTGTAATGTCCATTGTGTTTTCATCCAATTTGATACTATAAAAATATAATTTATTAATAAACAGATGTTATTCATTGTTTCAAAACCAATTTCCTTAAATATTGAAACACATTATGCCAAATTAATGTTGTAAGAAAGATTAATATTAACTCACATTTTAAAATTAAACAAATTTTCATCAAATGGATGATAGATATATTATAAACACGTTTCTATTTAATTTTGGGAGAAATTGTTAGGTATGTGGAAATTACATGAATATTTTGTTAAAATTTTTTTTGGTTTGATTACTACAAATCATGGTTTTTTAAGAGGTTCAAATTAACTAACTTGTTTTTTTGGCTAATGGACATGTACATTTTGACTAAAGGCTAGGGGTTTGAATGACACATGTATGTGTTGACTATAATGCTTTATTTGAGTAGATACACATAGTCAAGTTGTACAATTTTAGTCAAAATGGTCAATGGTCTTTAGTCAAATTGAACAATCAGTTAAGATGGTAAAAAATCTTTAGTCAAAATGATCAATGATCCTTAGTCGAGTTGAACACTTAGTCAAAATGGCCAATGATCTTTAGTAGAAATGACTAATGATTTTTAATCAAATTGAACATTAAGTCAATATGGCCAATGATATTTAATCAAATATGACATGTCTACTACCTTATGTATCTACCTCCTACCTATTCAGCCACCTATTTATTTAATGAATTACTTGCCAACCTATTATCCACCCACCCAGCTACTTATATTACAGAAATAAATTCAAATGCAAACAAAAATTTGATTAGTAAGAGATACCCAATACGTTGAGTATTTCCTCCAAAATTTTGTTTTATGATATTATTTGGTTGTGTGACCAATTAGATTTCGGACCACGATGTATCTAAAATCATAATAATTAATTTTTAAAAAACATAAAAAGATTATGCATGTTATTCCATCTTTCGTGGTCCAAGATGGAAAAAATTGAAAATTTGTGGCTTATTGATTAACATGACGACAAATTCAATTAAGATATTTATGGCTCCTACATAAATGAGGATTTGTGTAATAGTCACAAGATCGGCATTCAATAAGAGATACAAGAGGGATATGTAAACAAAGATTAACACTAAGAAAAAAATAAAATAAACAATATTTATTAGTATTACTACCCCCAAACTTCGTAATATGAAACCTACTTCTACAAAGAAAAAAATAATTTCATGGAGTGATTTGGTTGATTTTATTATACTCACAATAAATTCAAGTCTTATTTCTATTTATCAACCCCAAAGGATAATTTATTTATGATTATTTACTTACTCAGTGAAAGAAATTTTGGGATGATGT
Organism: Sphagnum tenellum; assembly: GCA_963921925.1. Taxonomy (NCBI): domain Eukaryota; kingdom Viridiplantae; phylum Streptophyta; class Sphagnopsida; order Sphagnales; family Sphagnaceae; genus Sphagnum; species Sphagnum tenellum. The sequence continues at coordinate 26,138,144 of OY998142.1, read as the reverse complement.
GGAATATACATAATTATTAAAAAAAGGAATTTAATCTAAATTTTTTGTGATATTTCGTGAATTGGAATGTCCTTCCATAATCCCTTTGGTTAGATGAGTAAAACTTGGAAAAGTATGAATCGCACAATCTTCGATTATAGATATAAGTAATTGTCCTAAATCAATTTGATCATAATTTAATTCATGATGATCATAAATGGAAAGCTCATATTCGTCAATCACTAATAATCAATTCATGGGACAATATTCACAAAAGATACAAACTTCAAAATCAACTCTATAACTTTTAATTGTTTTTTCCTCTTATTCTTTCTTAACTTCCAATCAACAACATGTAAGTTAATCGGACACACACAAACACATACTTTGCAAGCAATACACTTATCAAATTCAAAATGAATACGTCCTCGAAATCTTTTTGATGGAATCAATTTTTCATAAGGGTATTGAATAGTCATACATAAATGATTCATATGATCTAGGGTCACTATGAAACCCTAACCAATGTACCTTGTGGCTTGTATTACTTGTTCACTATAATTCTAATGTCCATTCATGATAGTAAACATGTGTTAGATATCCCTAAGTAAATTATTTTTTTGTGTATTTGTTAATTCATGGATCGAATAAATCTATATATGAAAGAGCTATTTTGAAATATTCGTACAAGTAATTTGTACTATTTTATAGCTAAAAAACCTAGAAAGAGGCTATCAATAACAAATTATGTAAATCAATGGGCAAGATAAATTTCCAACCAAGATCTAATATTTGATCAATTCTTACTGCAGGTAATGTCCATTTCGTCACGATGGAAAGAAGTAGAAAAAAATAAGCTTTAGTTAATGTTATAAAAATTCCTATAATTATATCAACAACTTGACCAATTCCATTACTAAAAATTGAATTGAAATGATTAGAAATTAAAACAAATGAGATGGGGCAGTGCCATCCACCTAAATAAAGAATTGTTACAAATAATGATGAGGCTAATACATTCATATAGGAAGCAACATAAAATAACCCAAATTTTATACCTGAATATTTAGTTTGATAACCCACAACCAATTCTTCTTCTACTTTTGGTAAATCGAAAGGTAATTTCTCCCACTTTGCTAAGGAAGCTATGAAAAAAACTATAAAACCAATAAGTTAAGCCACAAATTCCATCCCCAAAAACCATATTTAGATTGTGTTTCAATTATATCAATTGTATTTAAGTTGTTAATTAATTGTAGTCAATGTTAATATTATTATCAATACCTTTATTTCAAAACCATACATGAAACTTTAATGTCATATGGCTCCTCAGGTTAGTGGAACAAAATTTTGGCATTGAAATACATTTGTCTTTCTATTCCCCACCTAACCAAGGGGATTCCATTTGCTACTATAGTAAAAGCTTCTAAATCCATTTTAGCCTTTACAATTATTTATTGGTACTAAGTCAAATCTTTCTTTTGTTTGTAACTTTTATTTTGTAATAAAAAATTGCAATAAGTCTTCTTTCTACGAATCGAACCAAGGATAGAAAATACAGCAAGTTTTTATAAAAAATATCAATCGTTCATTTATTTTTCCTAAAGGTGAGCATCGCAGAAAGGTTTATTTCATTCCTAATAATCATTTAAAAAAAATTAAATAGGGATATATTTTGGATTGGAATTCTAAGGAAATATTTTTTGGTCGTTTCTACTAATGCCAAAACCTTTTTTGTTTTAAAAAATATCTATAAATTTTTTTTCCCCTCTTTTCTAATCCTTTTGGTATTTTTGTGCCCCTAACCATTTACTTTTGCTGAAATAAAAGTATGGTTGTAATCACTTCATACATTTTTTCTTTTGTTCCGCTATCAGATTTTGATAACCAATCCTAAATCTGGGGTACACATTTTACGCCAGTTTTGCATGCTTTCACTCTTGTACATAAAAGATGGGACTTGAATCTATCACTGCAATTCAAAAAGTTGTTTGATCTTACCCATATGATTATCCAATTTTTGAATCGAGACGAAGAAAAGAGACAATCAAGTCAAATTACTTTTCACTTCGAAAAACAAAAGTATATTTCAATGAATCGCATGTAAAGATATAGATAATACACATAAAGCTATGGAATTTCATAATTAATAGATTGAACAGCAATTTGTAGACCACCTAAAATCATTTAAGCGATCTACTTCTCACATAATAATGTCTACACTACCTAAAATTGTCTATTACATGGTCTTCTTTTTTCTTTGAAAGTGCTTGTTTGTTTCATCACCAAGGTAAATATGGATTTTTAAAAATTATAATTGTTTGTTATGACATGATTACAAAATTTGTACATTCAACTCTATAATATTGGACTATTCACAAAGAGACATTGAGAAAAAATCTAGAAGAGTTCATCCTAGTAAAATACAACGTACATGGAATATTTTTTCAACAATTTATGGTTTTCAATCCCAAGCTTTGTGAGAAGAATTTTTGAGGTTTAATTTCCTGTGATAGTATAATGTATAGTCAAGAGAATTTTGTAGTGCAAGGTCTTTATTTGTATGATGACACGTCCCAACATTAAGAGTTACATGCATGTGGCATATAATTTTATGATAACCATGTCGCACATTGCAATGAATATATGTTTGTTAATATTGATACCATGTTGGATTTGTGACAATAGCACAATTTGCACATCATTGTTAGGTGGTGTCAAAACCTTTTGAAAGTAAAAAATGTTATGTGTATTGTTGTACTTGCGTTTTGAATTCCAAATTTGACAACCATATTTATTTTGAAAAAATTACCCATGATTTAAGCACATGTATTTTATTTATTCTAATATATGCATATTATGTATATATATAGTTTCAATTATCATCAATTTTTCGAGATAAAATCAGCTTCTATATAAAAAAATCTTAAAAAGTCTCAAAATCAAAGTAAGAGAGCAAACATAATGGTTAATAATGGGTATCCTTTGGATACACTGGCATACCATAGCTTGACTAATAGTCGACAAATCTTGTTAAAATATTTATTTATTTTAGAAAAGTAGGTTCAGTAGTTAAGGAATAATAACAAAATTTGCACCTTAAAATCGTGCATTTGGAATTGTATCCTAGTGACTAGGACACTGGACACCTTGCTTGAGGTTGAGAGTAAAATTATGATGGATTTTGACAAGAAATAGTTCTAAAAGTTATTCTAATTTTCAGCCAACCCTTTCACGAATTTTTTTGCACGGAGCATCAGTTGCAAGTAGGATACAAATTAGAAATTAAACATCCAATAGAGTTATCCGTAAAGTGACCCTGTCTTTCGGCCTCCTTCACCCCCTATCCCCTCTTTCAGTGGTATCCACAAAGTAATCTCAGTATGAAATGCTGCAACTCAGCATTTAATGCACGATGTTCGAGACTAGTTATAGTAGTTGTACAATTAGGAGCAGTGAAAATATATGTAACAGCAGTGGAGGCGCTCAGGAAAAAGGAAAGAGAGGATGAAACTTAGTTTACCACCAAAATTGATGGTTTTCTGAGTTTCATCCCCCCTTGAATGGTAACGTACTTTTTTGGAGGATTTCTTTTTATCTCACCCTGTGTATGACCAAACTGAGGGTTCTGGTGGTGTGTTTTTCTTACTTTACGGATTACTCTATTAGATGGTAGAATTTATAGGGTGTTGGAGCCAAATGTAAAAAAGTTATTTAAAATGAGTTTCGATGTTCACGTATGTTTGCCCAACAAGGGGTAAAACTGCTTCTTGCTGGGCAACATACTTCTTTATACAAAAATACCCCTACAACAATTGTTTGCTTTTAAAACAAAACATTCAAGACATGAAATCAATCAACCAAATAGTTTAGAAACAAAACAAAAAGAAAAAAAAGAAAAAAACAAGAACGACACAAGCTTGAAGGAAGTCACTTTGTTTATTTCCTTCTCTTTTTGTTCATCACACACATCTGTTTACCTCTAATCTCTCCCGTTCTTCTCCTCAAAACCCCTTGTTGGGTGACCATAACCTCTTACAAACCAGGGGGTTAAATCCCTTACAAAAGTGATGGCTACCACCCAAAAAAAAAAACAAAGCAACTCCTACCCCATGTCATGTAAGGGGTACAAGTAGAGCTTGAATTGGAACTTTCCCCTTTACAACTATGTATAACTCCATGAAAAATGATAATAGTAAGATAAGGATTCAAAACCGAAAACTTGCACATATGACTTCATATAAAGGCATATCACGAATTTCTGAAAAGTTACAGTAATAAATTTGACACCATGAAATGAGCCAAAAAATTATTGCATAGAGATACACTTATGGGCATCAACTTCCATCAAAAATTTATTAAAATTTTCTCTATGTTCTGCTCTTTGAACTGATTTGTTACCTATTTGAAATGGAACTGCAAGTACAGTATGGAGCTTGTATGGAAAAAGTATGCAGAATTCCTACGACGACATTTCTTGCCATAATATTCTGAGGAATGCATTGTTATTCTGTTTGTAAGAGTAACAATTAATGAATTGGACACAAGAGTAGAACAGACAATAAGGCCAAACATGTCCAATAGGGTGCTTTCATAGTGCAATCCTTGTTTTCTTGCTTACTAGTACTATGTTTGCCTTCAGGATTTTCTTTGCTTTTTTAAAATAGAAGAATAATAGAAAGAAGCTTGCTCCATGATTTTATTTTTTCAAATGGAGGTTGGTATGAAAGTCCAAAATGGAAGCTTATCCAATTAGAGCACCACATGGAAAATGCATTTTGGTAGTAGAAACATCATTCCATCTTTCCTGGTTGGGGCAAAGTTTTTAAGCTATGCTGACTACTCACCACATAAATGATCAACTCAAGGTTTATAGTTGTTTTGAACGTACACTTTTTACTCAGTGAACAAATTATCAACTCAAGGTTTAAGTTACGACAAAGTTTTTACGTACACTTATTACACAGCAAACAATTCATGAACTCTCAAGGTTTCAAGTTGCAACAAAGTTTTTAAGGTACACTTATTAGGGTTTCAACTCAAAGCTTACCGCTGTATGTCTATGAGGTCCTTCCAAACAAAGAGGGGAGTGGGGGATGGGTGGCTGGGGGGTCCATTAAGTCTAGACAAAAATGGGTGACATACAGTGTCTACTACTGACGTTCAGCTCAAAATAATTTGCAAAAGGTCCAGCTGAAGAAAAGAGAAAATTTTATTTAGAAATTTGTTTCTGCTCTAGTAATGAGGTGATGCAGCATGCACCATGAAGCCCAAGTTTCTTTTCCTTTTGGGATGGAAAGGGGGGTTTTGAAGATATTCTACATTTCGATGTTCCCAATGTCTTTTCACCAAGTGTACATAAAGTTGTCGATCGTGTGTTCACATCAAGTTCTCAATGTCGTGACACCACATTCTTAATGCATTTCCAATATGTTCCCAAGTCCATGATGTATTTCTCAAGATGTTCCCAATAGCTCACCACAATTTTGCACAAAATTGAATAGCGAGGCCAAAGGGAAGCGCATCTATCATTATGTTTTGGAACTTTTCTATTGCAGATGAGGTCCTTCAAACTAGTGTTAGGCAGTTTGTGACTTTTCTGAAGAACCTCAGATTCAGGTTCTAGAAAATAAATTAAAGAGGTTTTGGGTCCAGCGTTTAAAAGAATCAAAATCTTGATTGCAGTTTAAAAAATCAAACCGAGTTTCAGTTTTGTCTAACTGGTTGTTTAGAGTTGCTTGTGACTTTTGTGAGAGAATTTAGAGCTTAAAGTTTGTTTTGCTTTGAGGTTTATTGTTGTTGTTCGTGGTTTTTCGTGGTCATGGTTGCTATTGGTGCTTCCTTGGGGTTGTGGTTACTTGGTGTCATTGTTGTTGCCAATTGTGCTTGCTTTGTGGTCATGGTTGCTTGCCACCATTGCTGTTGTTGGTCATGTTTCCTTCATGGTCATGGTTCCTTGGTGCCAACAATGTTATTGCTTCTTATTTTGTGGTTGTGGTCAAATGTCGCCATCCATGTTGCTTACTTTCCTTTGTGGTCATGGTTGCATGGCACCATCGTTACTATTGTTATTTCCTTCATGGCCATGGCCACTTGGCACCATCCATGTTGTTGTTTACTTCATGATCATGGTCGTTTAGTGCCATCATTACTACTATTGCTTCTTTCATGGTCATGGTTGCCTAATGCCATTGTTGCTACTATCTTTACCTTTGTGGTCATGCTCACCTTGTGCCATCAGGATTGTTATTCCTTTTTTCATAATCGTGGTTGTTTAACGTCATCATGCTATTGCTGCTCATGTTTTTAGTGTCATCATTACTGCTGCTACTTTTGTTCAATGAACAAAATGTATTTCCCCCTTTCCTGCTTTGTGCAAGTGTGGGATGGTGTGGGATGGTGGATGTGGAACATACATCAGCTTAAGCTTTTACTTTCAACCACATTTGTTGCCAAATTATTGTTAAATATTTATCCCCACTTGTAATTGCTTGTGTTTTAAATCAATTTAAGGGTCATTGGTTGTTAGATGATGCACTTTATTTTACCATATCCATTACTTTGAAATTAAAAATAAAACTTGAAAATGCACCTTCTTTTCAAACCCTAATGGAAAAGGATTTTAATGTGGCTCTTTAGTTGATTTGTTTAGCTTCCAACATCAAAAAATACACATGCATTGTGTTAGATTATTTTCTTTCATTCTTAAAAAATTGTCAAAAATAAAGATCCCATAATATGTTATCCTTGATGTTGCATCCAAGATTTAAAAGTCTTCATTTAATGGACCTTTTATTGGTTGTGGACAACAAATAACATTGTTGAGGAATATGATGAAAGGTCTCTATATCCTATGTTCGTGAAATGCTATCATCATTTGCATCAAATGGTCAAATTTGAAAGTGAATTTGTTGAACAAATAATGGTTGCAAATTGTAATTTGGATATCTTTGAAATGACAATAGAAACAAATGAACCATCAAAAAATATTGTCAAAAGATAGTTCTTAATTTTTAAGCATTATTAAGTGGATGTTAATGAAATTACTTGCCCTCTTAAATGGTGGGATAAGCATGAAGTTATGTTTCCCATAGTTGGATTTCTCGCCTGGAAATTTTTTAAGCTTATAGGTTCACAAATTGAAATTGAAAGGATATTCTTTTAGTTGGGATACTTATTAGTTTAAAAAATGGTATCTATAGCTAAATTAGCGAAATGAATTTTTGTGAACAAAAAACTTGGCGCAATGACCCTATAATTGATTATAAATCCCATTCTACCTTGATAAAACTCATTGGGATAGATGTAGATTTGGAAGAAGAGTTAGAATAATTTGAAGGATCTTTTGAAAAACATGAAATTGTGGATATATAGACATTTTCATAACTAAAAATAATATTTTTTTAGATTTCTTTTTCCAATATTTTGAAGTACAAAATTCTAATTTAAGATTTTGATATCTAGGTTGTGAAAATTATATAAGAAAATTGATTATTTTCGAGTTTGTGGAAATTGTTGCCATTGAAACCAATTAATTTTTAAAAATTCATGATACCCAAGTAGGATCTTTTAGACCCCTTATTATTATATATTGATAAGAACTGATTCAATTTTCATATACACCCACAATTACTAGAATCAATCATTCTAAAAAAAAGTGAGAACCACCTAACACCATGTAGTTATCCAACATCGGGTCCCACTTTGGAGTTTTAAATAATTTTATAAATAATTTTCTTAGGATGCAGTTCACAACTACTACACTTAATAAAACTAAATGACATGCCTTTATAGGCAAATCCTCAAGTGAGAGAATTCATCTAGTTGGGGCCCAAGTTTGGACCACTATGGGGCGACACTTGTGGTGGCTTGGGTTGCTAATCTAAGTGTTGAACTAAATTTGACCCTTGGTTTTTCAACATTCATGAATCACATAGGTGTTGATGAATGAGGGTTTGAAAATGGGGCCTAAAGAGATGTCTTTGATGCATGAAGTGCTTGAACTAGACTCAAACCTATGGTTAGGCCAAAAGATAGGAAATGGTAATCTTGGGCACCAAGGCCTTGCCCCACTTGGGAAGTTTATAGTGGGTCAAGTCCACCTATCTAGAGGTCACGGTTAGCTTTAAGTTATGAGATGAATCTAAATGCCAAAACTCACCAATGCGAAGTTTGTCATGTGTAAGTAGTTTATGTGTTTAGTAAGGAGGAAAATGAAGGTGAGGGCATGGGCACCAAGCCAAACTCAAGTGCATGAATAAATATAAAAGCAAACTCCTTGAATCTTGGGAAAACTTTAAAGCATTTGAAGGCGATTTTAAAAATCAAATGGCCTTAAAACAACTAACAACAAACAAAGTGGCGATAGCAATGGAATTTAAGGCAAAGAGGAAGTAGAAGATTAAAAATGAAAAGGAAAAAAATTAGCCTTTAAGGAATTGGCCGCCATAAACAAAGCCATGGTGGAAGGAGACTCAAAGATGAAGCCTAGAGCTTAAGGGAGTTGTTGGAAGAGGAAGTTGAGATGGCCCCTCCTCATAACAATAAGAAAAAGAAGGGGAAATATGGGGCTAGGTTGAACAAAGTTCTAGTCCAAAAAAAGACTCCTTCCCCCACTGCTTAGAACAAGGGAAAAATTGAGGCAAACATGGTTTCACTAGTAAAGAAGCCTCCCGTGGCTCCCAAGAAGAGGAAAAAGAAATGAATAAATTCTTGACCCAAGTGAAGAGCCATTGATGCATGTGGCATTGCACTCCTTTGAAGAGTTCAATGATGGGGGCAGTGTTTTGTTGGTTCCATTGGATGAACCCATAAGGGGAAAATCGGGCAAATAGGCCCCAAAATGTCCTAGAATGGACAAAGCTTTCAAAGCATAAGAAAAGGAAATAAACCACAAAGGGACAAACAGAGTTGTCTAAAGAACTTTTCATTGTCCTTGACACCTTTTGAATCTTCATGGTGCAACATGGTAAAGCCATGACCCAACACAATGAGATTACAAAAATCATGGGCCAAATTGCAAATGGTTTGGGTGTTGTAGGTGTTGCTCCAAGTGGGGTTTTGTCAAGGGCACCATAAAGGCAAGGTTGCCATACTTTTTCATAGGGAAGGAGATGAAGACGAAGAAAATGTGACCATGATTGCACCAAATGGAAGCATATTTGAAAACCCAACACCTTGAAATGGATAATGAGTGAATTAATTCTTCAAGGAGCATGTATGGGGCTAAGGGATGTTTCAAAAACAAGAGACATTCAACTTGTTTGAAGTCATCACATGGGAGGAATTCAAACTATGGCTGATTGAAAGGTGCATGTCACACCACTTGGTGTTCAAGGATGGGATGGAGTTCTTGGAGCTTACCCAAGGAGATGAAGTGGGCTCCTTGGCCTGCTATGTGCAAGACTTCAATTAAATGTTAACTGTTGTCCCTTTTAAAAATGAATTCACCAAGAAGTTGGTCTTCTTATGTGAGCTAAAACCTTGGGTTCAAAAAATTGTTTATCTAAGGACATTTCAAATATTTGCCAAGGTTTAATGAAAATAATGGAAGGCATGGAGGATGACGGCCTTTTGTGGCCCAAGGGTGAAACTTGAAGTGACACCCAAAAGTAGCATGCTAGCCCAAGGAGTGGAGGCAAAGGTCAAAACATACACAAGTGGGGCCAAAGTAAGTTGGGGCTTCAAGACAACAAGGATAAGTCATTGGGCAAGGAGCTAATAGTGCAAAAGGCCAAACAAGATTTGACAAAGCTTAAATGTTTTTATAATGATAATCACATGCATTTGGTGAAGGACTGTCCCAAGCCACTTCTAGTAAGTGATTGCATTTCCCAAGATGATCTTCCAAGGGGGTTTCATGGCCAAAATAAGGGCCCACAAAAGCAAAGACTTCAATTTGTTAAAGTTAAAATGTAAGATGAATAATGAGTTGGTGTGTTGTTCAACCAATTCCTTCATGACTTTGCAAATGAGGAATTAGAAAAGTTCCAAAAAAAATTGATCAACAACATTTTTAGTTAGGGGTATATTTAGTAGATCAAATTGCCCTATGGGGCATTGGTCTTGTTTATTGATAAAAATGATGGCAAGTTGAAGATGTGTATTGACCACCATCATTAAAGCCAAAAAGTTTTCTAGGCCAATATTGAGGAATTTATGTTTTGGAATCAAAAATCAAACTTTAGTGATTTTGAGATAAAAATTGATTTTATGTCAGAACTGATTTTAAGATAGAATTGAAATCTATACATAACCGATTTTGAAAAGTTTATTATAGAACGAATAAATTAGTTGTCACTTCTTATTTCAGTTCTAAATTCTAAATGTTTGATAAGGTTGGGTAACTTAGAGTTTAGGAGGATTTCTACATATTTTCATTTCCTTTTAGGACCCCCACTACTTTTTTACATGCTTGAAGTTTTCCTTTAGGGAGGTTCGAAGGGTTTTCACTTTAATCCTTGTTTTTTATGTTATTTTTGCATTTTGAAGTTCTTGTAATGAAAGAAAGTCTTGTTTTCACTCAAGTAATATTTGTTAAGTTTTTTTAAAATTATCTTTTCAACAAGTGTTGATTTGTTTGTCACCTTTGGAGATGTTGTAGAACCTTTCATTGCAAGTCATTTATTTTGTTTAAGAGGAAGTATTAGGTTATTTGCATAACTATTTTTCCCATGGTTTGAAATGACTATTTGTCACTAACAATGAGTAGACTTGAGGTGTTCAAATATGTATCAATTTTTAATCAAGTACCCAAAAACACCCGAGAATTCATCAGGGTGGGCCTAACAAATTGTGCCTTGAACAAAATAACCATAAAGAACAATTTTCCTTTGCTTCGCATTGAAAATTTGTTAGATCAATTCAATGAGGCCAAGTACTTTAGCCAAATTTATCTCAAATTAAGGTATTGTCAAATTTGTATCATGGATGAGGATGTTGAAAAAACATTTATGAGAACTAGGCATGGTTTGTATATATGAGTTCCTAGTGATGCCATTGGGTTGTGTAATGTGCCATTGACATTCACAACCCTCGTGAACTCAATCTTCCATGAAAAGCTGAATGAGTTTATTATCATTTACATTGATGAAATCTTGTTGTATTCCAAGATGGTGAAAAAACACATGGAACACTTGGAATATGTTTTGAATAAACTCCAAAAAAATAAACTCATTACCATTAGGGCGAAAAGTGAATTTGCCCATGAAGAAATGGATTTTTTGGGGCATATCCTATCAAGGGAAGGGGTGAGGCCTGACCCTAAGAAATTGGAAAAGGCTAATCATAGTCAAAGGAATTCGATCCTTCCTAGGCTTGGCCAACTTTTATTGAAAATTCATAAAATTGTTTTCACCAATGGTGAAACCACATTCAGACCTTCTAAAAAAGGAGTTGTTTTCTGAATGGATAGAAGAGCAATAGTGGGAAATTGGGGATTTGGAAGAGAAATTTTTGTCAACCCTTGTGTTGAAGTTCCTTGATTTCACCAATTTGTTTGAAGTTCACACAAATGCGAGTGACTTCACTATTAGAAGGGTCCTCATGCAAGAAGGACATCTAATTATTTTTGAGAGCAAGAAGCTTTTCAAAGCACAATTACAATGGCTAATTCACTTAAAGAGTTGTATATAATTGTCTATTACTTTAAGGCATGGCAACATTATTTGGGGATGCATAAGATTAAAGTCTTCATGTACAACATTTCTTTATAATATTTTGAAACTCAACCGAGGGCCTTGGCAAAATAATTGAGATGGCGTGATACTTTGGTATTGTTAGATGTGGAGTTAATTCACAAACCAACGTGAAACAATGTAGTTTTGGATGCGTTGAGTAGGAGGAATTTCAAGTGGAAAAACCCTCAACCAAGATTCAAGCATTAAGGGCCATCTTCCAATGGGAAAATAATTTTGAAAGGAGGATAAGGGAGGCTTATGTGCAAGATCCCCTTGCACAAAGATATTGCAAGGAGTTATGGAAGTGGAGAAGGTGAAAAACATCACCATAGAAGAAGGATTGCTAAAATGGAAGTAGTCTCAAATCTATGTGCCAATAAGGAAGCTCCACATAAAGATCATGCAAAAAAAACACGATGTGCCCATAGTGGGGCACCATAGGGAGTTAAGCACAAGAGTGGCCATAGGGAAGAAATTCTAAGCCCTAAAATGAAAGAGGATGTAGAGCATTTTGTGAACACCTATGTGAAGTGCCAAAACATGAAGTCCATTTATAAAAAGAAGTATGGACTATATGTGCTTTTACCAATCCCAAATGAGCCATGGGAAAATGTTTCCATGGACTTCATGATGTAACATTTCAAATGGAATGGAATGGATGCCATTTTGGTAGTTATTAATTAATTTTTTAAGTTGGTGAAAATCTTTCTAACAAAAATTATCACAACAATGTTTAATTCAATGAAGTTGTTTTTTGACATGTCAATTAGGCACCATGGAATGCCTCAAATTTTCATTGTAAATGATAGAAACACTAAGTTTATGACAAGCTTTTAAAAGCATTTGTTTCGGAAGGTGGGTACAACATTTCATCCACAAACTAATGGTCAAACAAAAAAGGGTCAATGGGGATATTGAACCAATACCTTATAAACTATGTGAGTGCCAATTCAAGGGATTGGGGCAAACATTCAAGCCTAGTGGAGTTTTGTTACAACTCCATAACATGCATTCAATGACAAAGATGTCTCCATTTGAATTAGCATTGGGAAAAGAAGCTAGGAAGCCAATGGACTTAACCATTCCCATGGGATGAAATGATAAATCCAAGGAAGTTGTGGAGATGATCAAGGGGTGTGAAGAGTTATATGCCCAAGCCAATAATTTCTTTGAGCAAGTTAAAAAATAGTATGAGAAACATGCCCATAAAACATGAAAGCATATGGAGTTTGAAGTTGGGCAACACGTGTGGTTGAACATTTAGGACTTTAAAATGCATGATGGCATGGCCCCACGTTTCCCTATAACATATGTATAGCTTTATGAAATATTACATAAGTTGCACCTCAATGTGTATATCTTAAAGCTCCCAACTAATTTTGTGGCACATCCAACCTTTCATGTCTTGACCCTAAAATTGTTTTTAGTGATGAACAAAAATTGAATTAGAAGAAAAAGGCTCAACTAGAAGTGGATGCCATCGAACATAAGTTGGTAGTCAAAATTAAAATCATACTTCACACAAAGTAAACACACCTCAGGGGTAAGGAATATTTAATAAAGTACAAAGGTTGCCATCATAAGGAGGTAGTATGGATGAAGCTTACTCATCTAGACCACCTCTAGGAGATGGTGAACAAGTTTGAATAGGAGAGGGGTCATGAACTTGGAGTGAAAAAAAAATTAAAAGAAAAAGAAAAATGCACTTACAAATGGTTTGAATGTTGATGAAGGCATCAACCCCTTTTAAAGTGGGGTAGAATAACAAAAATATTAAGCTCATTAATCTAAAGTGGGTTAAGGGTTTTTGTGAGTGTGGTTGATAGTTAAAATATTAAAGTTTGTGGTAGAGGAAACAACTAAGGAAAGCAATGAGGTCGCAACCAACGGAAATGGATTTGGAATTAAAGCCAAATTAAAAACATTTAAAGCTTGGTCAAGCAAGAATGGGGTGGTGGTGTGTGTAAATAGAATGGCACTATCAAACTTCATGTTCATGAACTCACAAATTGTGTCCCACATAGCTAGGTAATGGGGATTTAGATTATAGAGCTTGGTTTGACATGATTTGTTAACGTGTTTACAACCTTTGTTTATTATGATGATTGAAACTTTTAAGATCGATTTTAAGTGAACTCCAGAGAAAAAAAAGATGGTCGCAAGGGGAAATTTTGGGAAGACACCAAAGTGAGCACATTGGTTGAAAACAAAAGACACATTCAATAATACATCCTACACTGAGGTTACAAATACATAGTATGAATGGTTTCGTTTGATCGAAAATAAGCTAATTCCACATCGGGATCAAAAGGAAAGAGGTAGTAGAATTACCCAAGGGTGTTCATTCATAAATAATGTTGATAAGGATGTTGACATTTCTAAAATGGGGGAGAATGATATGCCATTTTGGTAGAACCTTCAAGTGAAGGAGATTCGTTTAATTAGGGCCCATATTAAAACCATAATAGGACAACCTTCATGGTGACTTGGGTTGTGAATCTAAATGATGGGCTAAGTTCTATTCTTGGTTTGATAACATTCATGAGTTGTACATATGTCGACAAGTGAAAGCTTGAGGATGGGGCCCAAGAAGATGTCCTCGACATGCTACGTCCTTAAATTAAACACAGGTCTGCAATTAGGCCAAGAGACATGAGAAGGTAATCTTGAGTGACAAGGCTATGCACCACTTGAGAAATCTGTAGTAAGTTGAGTCCCATCCATCTAGAGGTCGAGGTTAACCCTAGGTTACAAGACAAATTTGAATGCATGAGCTCAGCAACAAGTAGTTTAGGTGTTTAACAAAGAGCGAAAATGGAGGCGAAGGCCCATGGGTGCCAAGGCAAATTTGGGTGCAAGACTAAGAATAGGCACCCAATAAGTTGCATATTGATGTTTTCCTTTCTCCAATGAACCCTGAAATTAAAACCCATTTTAGACTAAAAGTCTAGGCTAAAACATCTTGAGGCCAATAACTAGAAATTTGAGCATTTGGCTCATTGTTTGGCCTCAAGTTAGTAATAAAACATTATTATTTTTGGATGTCAATGAGTTCATGTGTAAAGCCATTAAGGTCAAAAAGTAAAAACCAAGGCTTCAACTTCTTTCATATGCTTTTGTTCTTTTTTCCATGGTATCTTTCTTTTTCTCATCTTTGCTTTTTTTCAAGTTACATTTGAACCACCTTTTTCATGTAATAACCTTCCAAAATCTTCCATATCTCAAGTAGCAAAAATTATAAACTCCTTCCATCATTCACCATCAAGCATCAAAACTCGACTAAAAAAACAACAATATAAAACATAAAATGAAAAAAAAGAAAGATATAGGATTTAGTGTAAGGTTTGTTTTGATCCAATGGTGTGGATTTCACCAAATTGGGCTCCCAAGTTGATAGGTATCTTTTTTCTGCCTTGGGGCCAAGTTAGGGCCACAAAGTGGTAGATTAAAAAAATTGTTTCCTTTTTCTGCCTTGACTCCTAGTGTAAAGTGGGCCTCAGGTGCAGGTTATTTTGAGGTGCATTACAACAGCCAAATAGGCTTTGGGTATAGAAAACAATTTGAATTGAGATGCCCTTCAGTCACCAAATGGAAAGCATTGTCTAAAATATTTGTTGGGCATTAGTTTAAGGGACTATTGAATGGAATTTTCTTGGCTTCCTTCCTGGCTATGACCATGCATTATTTTTACATGGAAATATGTGAACCCAGCAATTGAAAAGGTGAGAAAAAAAATTGAACCCATACACAAACTTGAAGACCAAATTTATGAATCTTTGATGTATAGAGAGTTTCAAAGGTTACATTGCAGGAAAACAACGAGCCTCTTTGGGTGCATGCTGTATTTCCTTATCACCTACATGTGTTGGTCATCATTTTGGGCCTAGGTTTAATACCCCTTCATAAAAGGGTGGGTATTAGGTGCTAGGCCTAACTCCACTCCAGGTCCCAAAAGGGACCAACGTGGTTTCCTTTGGGATTTTCTTATCATGTTAGAAAATATAATGAAAAAGAAGTTACATACGTTTTGTTTTTTATTTCTTTGAAATTCTCTTTTCTTTTTTAGAGATAATCTGATGAAAGAAGCTCAAAAGATTTTGACAATGCAGAATTTTTTCTTTTTCTTTGTTTTAATGTTCTCCAATAGGAATATTGGCCATGTTGTGAGCAATCTGTGGTTTTCTTTCCTGGCAAAATTTCGCCAAAGTTTCCAATATCAAAATAATGGAAAAACAACACTCCTTGCCAATATGCCATTAACCTCAATTATCACATACCTTTTGAGTGCCCACCAAAATCTCCTTGCCTGGATTTTTTCCCAATATGATGTACCATATCTTATGTAGACTTTGTTGACATCTTGTGTCATGTCTCATTGATTGTCACGTCAACTTGGGTCTATGAAAGTAGCTATGCACGAGGACTCAAGGATGCTCATCATCTCAGAACTGCACGAGGGCACTTGATGGCTACTCTAAGTAGGTAGATGCATCTACATGATTTGTGGTTAGCTATGGCGTCGAAATGCAATGAAAAAGTGTTGCCTGTCATTGATGTTTCATTGGGAGATTCGTTGAACAATTTGATATCCAACAAGGCATGGATGTTCCAATAAGAAATTGAACTCTAGTGAGTACCAAAATGACCAAGCAATGGCACCTTAACCCTGGATCCCTGGCCATCCACTTGCCACACACATCACCTCTAGTGTTCACCTATCCTATTCATTAGAGGGGCTGCCCTCCCAAGTTGCCTTCTTTTCTTTTTGCAACGGGCCATTTTGATTGGCCCATCACCCAAAAAACTGGAACTTGGGAGGCGCTCCCAAAGTAACAGTTTCTCTGCATCTTTCGCCTTTGGCTCAGCTATATAGACAAGAAGAGGAGAACTTTGGGCAAAGGATATGGGATTAAATGAGGTGCTACTGTGAACACCCTGAGGAACACATTGTGAAGTTGGGGAACTCATTGGGAACATAGGAGAACACAAGAAGAATTAAAAAATTCCACGAAACAAGGACTGACGCCTATTTTCTTGACCTTCTTCTCACCTCCATAGCTGGTTATGTTTGTGACTGCTGGAATTATGTTTTCACCGTCCAACCTTCAACTGGATGGTTATGTTGCATCCAAGACATTAAAACATCCAGATTTCATTCTCAAATTAAGTATCAATACAACTGTTGAATTGAGTGTTGAAGGCGTTTTGGGCCAAAAAAAAAGGTCAAAATTAGGCACCCACCAGTGCACCATCCAGTGGATGCAAGTTATGACTCAGTTGCGGATGGAACCTCAACTGAGTGAATATTTGGTTTCATCTTGGTAACCAATTTGGTAAGAAATACGTCTCATATATAGGTAGATAGGTAGGAAAATAGGTATTTACTAGGTAAATAGATGGTTTATACATAAGTGGAGACTGATTTTATTACCTACCTATAGTAGGTAGGTAATAAAAAAAAGCAATGGAGTCATTACAACCATGGTTAGCTAGGGAACTGGAACCCAACAGAAAACTGTTTCATGACCACTTACCATCCATCCTTCATGGTGCACTGGTGGGTGCTGGTTCACTGTGGCCATCAGATTGTCATAAAGAGAAGTGAGATTTTGCTATTGTCCGAAACTGTAGCCTGATGCCACAATCCACGACATTGACATCACCTTGTGTCGGGCTAGTGTCTCGCCGGATTGTGACAACTTCCGGTGCCGCAACATGTTTGAAAAAATCTGCTTTTATTGCTCACCAGCTTACCGAAGCTTACACCTATAAATATGTCCCTAAAGTTGAAGTTGCCAAGTGAGAGCTTCATTCTGGTTCTCGTCGGTCGCTCTAGCAATCCGTCAATGCCACGGGGTGCAGAGCCGTGACAGTCGTTGTAGTGTAATAAGCTCAGTTGCTGTACTTTCTAGTGAGAAGATAAATACCACAAGGAGTTTTCGTACAACTAACTCTCTTGTCTGCAATGACATGGGAAAGCTTAGCTTAGTCTTGGAAATCCGTCTTGGAACCAATGTCAAAGGGAAAATACATTCGCCCCAATAGGTGCTTTCCAAGCAGGAAAATATTACCAACTTCCACTTTGACATGGGTTCACAGTCCCCTCCCTTCTGGATGTCATAATTGAACTTTACCTGTGAGGCTCTCTGGGAATGTTGCAAAACTCCCTGTGTTGCACAACTTCCTGTTAATTACTTGCGTTGTTAGTCTACTTTTGGAGGTAAAGTTAGACAATTTTCCCACAAGGGAATCATCCAAGAGCTCCTTGTTATATTACAACGGAATGTCAGCAAACTCTTGGGGAATTTTGATATCTGGAGATTTGTTGACGATTGAGAATTGAGCTTCGCTTGCAATTGAGTCGAATCTGCGCAGAGTTGCAGGGGTAATTCTTACGAATCCATGGGCAAGAAGCTGGTGTACGGAGCTGGTGTTGCTGGCCATGACGAGAAACTCGATTGCAGTTGCAGGACCGATGGTCATCAACCGGCCCGTGCATTTCGTGCAATCACGTTGCCAGATTTTCTGCAGTCCATTGTGCTGAAATACGTAATGCGAGGGTATCGTTCTTTGCCCACATTCACTTCATTGATGGTCGTTGCGATTCTCACAGTGCTGGCGAAGAAGCTCACAGGACATTTGGGAGCGATCAACGAGGCGGCAACTATTCAGCCACTTTGGAATTACGTCCAACACGTGAACCATTTCTGCGTGATAGTCTTCTCAGGGTCGTTGCTATGCGGGTTGGCGATTTTCTTCTTATTTCAGCCTCGCCGGGTCTACCTAGTCGACTTCGCTTGCCAAAAGCCAGACGAGGCGAGATCAATCTCGAGGCAAGGGCTCCTCGATTATGCGGTGGCAACTGGACGGTACTCAGAGCAGAGTCTGGACTTCCAACAAAAGATTTTGGAAAGATCTGGCATCGGGGACAACACTTACTTGCCTCAAGTCATGCTGGAGCTTCCCCCTAGACGTTCGATGAAGGAAGCTCGAGAAGAGGCCAAAACTGTTATGTGCAGTGCACTGGACGAGCTTTTCGCGAAGACAGGAGTAAAACCCAAAGATATTCGAGTGCTAGTCGTGAACGTCAGCTTGTTCAATCCCACTCCTTCTCTCTCTGCTATGCTGGTGAACCACTACAAGATGCGCGGAGACATCAAAAGCATCAATATTGGCGGTATGGGTTGCAGCGCCGGCCTGATCGCCATCGACTTGGCCAAGGACCTTCTTCAGGTGCACCGGAACTCGTACGCACTTGTGTTGAGCCAAGAAATTCTCTCGCTACGACCTTACTTCGGAAACCATCGATCCAAGCTAGTTACAAACTGTTTGTTCCGCATGGGCGGAGCTGCGATTCTACTTTCGAACAAAATGAGAGACAGACGTCACGCCAAATACGAGTTAATTCACACTGTAAGGACGCATAAAGGAGCCGATGACAAATCTTATCAGTGCGTCGTCGAGGTATGTATGCAGTGTCCACCAGCTTGAAAGCATTTCCAGTCCATGGGAAGTTGATCTGAAGCACAAGGAGTTCTCTCGTTTAACTCCCTGTGTGATATCTGGGAAGGTTCTTCGTTATCCTTTTTAGAAATCCCTCTTAGAAGGAAAAATCGGTCTTTTGCCCACTAGGTGCTTTCCAACTAAGGAAAAATAACCGACTCCCCCTTGTAGAGTTGTACATAAACCCTTCTAGATGAACTTTCCCTGTGAGAACCCTTGGGAATGTTGCAAAACCCCCCATGTGTTGCACAATTCCCTGTTAGTAACGTTTTTAGTCTATTCTTGGAGGAGGGAATCGTCCAAGAGCTCCTTGTGGGTCGGTACTTCATCTTACTCACCAGTCTCTTCTGCTTTCACAGGATGAGGACGAGGATGGACAAGTGGGAGTATCGTTGTCGAAGGATCTAATGAGCGTAGCCGGAGATGCGCTTAAAGCCAACATCACAACTTTGGGACCTCTGGTTCTTCCCTACTCGGAGCAACTGCGATTCCTTCTCAGCTTACTGCGCAGGAAGCTCAGCGGCTTCGGCCCTCAGATGCACAAGAAGTACTCTTCGACTAAACCTTACATTCCCGATTTCAAGCTCGCGTTTGAGCACTTTTGCATCCATGCTGGCGGACGAGCCGTGTTGGATGAGCTGGAAAAGAACTTGAACCTCAGCGAGTGGCAGATGGAGCCATCTCGAATGACCCTCTACAGGTACGTCATGAGCTCGAGTAGCTCGTGCTGCGCTTCCTCTCTCGACTTCTAAGAGTCTCTTTCCTTTAGGCTGCTGTGATCACAGTTACACACAGTGTGCTGTGTTGTGATCCCAGCAGTCTAATGGAAAGCCAATAATGACATAGGATTTCGTTTCTAGGTGCATGGACAGACGCTTACCATTGAAAAGATGCTACTGCATTGAAAATATGTAATCAATTATGTTACGAACTCTTGAAACACATGTTCTCATGAAGAAAAAAACAAAAAATTGACTGTATGTATGATGTCTCAGAGTTTGACTCACCGGGTCAGAGCTCATGTAATTGATCAATGCTTGAACAGTACAAGAAAACTGCTGTGATCACAACAGCCTAATGGAAAGATGTCCTGACTACATTAAACTAATCAGTGTTACTGCCACATACATATACACAGGTTTGGCAACACATCAACCAGTTCGCTCTGGTACGAATTAGCGTACACCGAGGCCAAAGCGCGAGTGCACAGAGGCGACCGTCTATGGCAGATTGCATTTGGTTCCGGATTTAAGTGCAACAGTGCAGTGTGGCGCGCACTGCGCACCATAAAACCGCCCGCGGCCGGTAACCTGCACATGAATCCCTGGAGCGACAGCATCCACAACTTCCCTGTTAAAGCTGTTGCCGAGTGCAAGCTTGAGAGAAACCCCAGAAGAGAGGGAGGCAACAACAGCCCCATCACATCCTGAAAGATTCAGGATTCACACGATGCAGTTCCTGTTGGGTCATGAGATTGTCGCTACAGGAACTGCACGCAGCGGGGAGCCCCCATGGCTGCAGCTCCAAACTCATCAAACTTCAAATCGCTATGCAATTAACATATTAATTTCACGTAGTTCAATATTATTCCTGATCGTGATCAGCAACACTTAATTTAAGTGATCAACAATTAATCCCATTTTGATTCCATGCAATCAATTCCCACGCACAATATTATTATTATCCCAGAACATAATCAGCACTGAAAAGAATAGTAGTGTGACCTCTGCCGTTTAAATGCATATGGTACATATCCAGTGTTTTATTCGCTTTATTCAGGAATTTTGTGGCAACACTTAACAATTGATCCCATTACTGTCCAGCGTTTATTTTTCTGTGGCGAATTTTTTCCAAAAAACTAATATTTGGTCGAATATTACTTTTTCCACTATCAAATTGCCAAAAATCTTTAAATTAATTGTCATGTTTCTAGACATTAATGTTCAAGCAAGTAGCCAGCATATAAAAGGATATTTAAAAAATTCTACCTACATAACTGGTCTAATATAGCCAAATGTGACTAAATCTTCTTGTGGATGATAGCCACTGTGGCAATATCACAAAATTGATAAAAAAAAATAGATTTAATACTTTCCATACAATTAATTCTCTTATACAGTATCATCATTCCATAACATGATCCACATTCAGTATAATACTAGTGTGACACAGCAGGTGTCCAGCTTCAGTGCATATCATAACCAGTATTTTATTTAGGATTTTTTAATGCAACTAAAGTGGCAATCATCCGTAGGAAGGTCTAGAAAAGAAAAGGTAACACATGATCATCCCTAGGAAGATTTAGCCAGATCTGGCTATAAACCATATATGACTGGTACAAATATTTAATCCTCTGTACATATTTTTGGCTACACACTGAAAATCAAATCCATAAATCTGGCCTTTTTTATTGTTTGATTCTCTGACTTCTGGCAATTGAAAACTTCCTTGAAACCACTTCGTTTTTGGATTTCTGATTTTTAAGATTGCTTTTCAAGGGCCAAATTTCACCAGTAAAAAGAAAGTGCTGATCACGTGATTCAAGCCTGCCAATCACGTGCAGCTATCAAGTTAAACCAAGCCACAAACTCCCACTGCTATCCTCCAACACTCTCTTAATTTAAACTTAAATAAAATTTTCATTAACATTAGTTCAACCCGGCTGCAGAACCATGCCAGTCTTGACAGTGGGAACCACATTGACACCAGCAATGTGAATGGAGTTGTTTCTGTTGAATCTGCCTATTCTTCGTTTACCTGATCATTGAAAGAACAATTATGGAGAGTTTTGCCTTCAATGTGGGTCCATAGTGATACATGCCCATACATACTCCATACTGTTGTTGGTTTGGTATAATTAGCATATGATCTATTACTCTGGTCAACAATAATCCGTATCAATATTGGTTGATTATTGAGAAAACAACTCATTATCAATAAGGTTATTAATGTTATTAATAATCTACCTAATTGTTTCGAATTTTCATTCATGGAAATTATTCTTAGACCATAAAATTTATTTAATATTTTTGGATGATTTTAAGGAGTGACAATTGATTTGATCTTCACAAAGTTTAACTACCTTTTGTTATAAGTGCTTCAAGAAATCTATGCCCAAGTTTAGGGATACAACATCTTAGTGCATAGCTCTTAGTGCATAGTGCATGGGCACTCTTCAACAATCTATTGTGAACAATGTTCCTTTTTGTGGTGAATTTTTGCACTATGGTGACCAAAAAATGATGTGCAAATACAACAAAGGAATTTGAATGGTCAGGTCTATGTTGTTGGGAATGGATGCCCTAAAAGACACTAGTAGCCATAATATGCTTGATCAACAGTGGATGTGAAGCACGGTCACCACTAACTAGCTTACTCGTTGGATTGTCAAACCCTATCCCTTGCCACCTCTCTATCGCAACTACACTATGTTTTTACTTGCTACCATCACCATTGGTACTCCAAGCTTTCAATGGTTGATAGTTGAAAGTAATGTGAACTATGTACAAGAGATCATTGCCAATATAGTAGCATGGATTCTATGTATGGGGTGATGGGCTTGTTAAATTTAGGATCTACTTGAATGCTAACTTTGGAAAATGAAGTAATTGCAATTTTCATTGCAAAACATTGTTTGCAAGTTGCAACAAATTTGCAATTATTGGAAAAAACAATTTCAAGCTACAAGGCCCAAACCCAAACATAGGGCTTTAATTCTTTATTAATAAATGAAATTTCAATTTTTTTCACTTTGCATTTCTAGTTGTTTTATTTTGTTTGCAAACAATTAGATTTGCATGCATCTTCTAGGTCATGACCAATGTTGCTTGGATATGAAAATTTGAAACATTTATCAAGTTATCTATATGGAATTTTTTCAAAAAGTTATAACATATGGATATGCACAATAATTGTTTTTGAATATAATTGACTAAACATATATGTATTCTATTTTTATTTTTCTTTTTAGCAAATATCCATTTTTCGGTTTTCAAATTCACACTAATCACAAGATATGTATAAAGGTTAGGAATACGTCCCAACTTTTGGAATTAATTTTGCAATTGTAGACCTACCCCATTAAAGCATTAGAATACATCTAAAAAACCAATAACTTGTGGGGGAGTTGAACCCCGGTTCTTTAAAGAACCCTACCCAATGCAACATAAGTTTCTAGCCCCAACCACACCCCACATACACCCCACATAACCCACAAACATACTTAACAAAATAGAACCCATCCCTATTGTTGATGAGCTCCACAAATAACTTGTATATGAATAAAAAGACCAAATTGTTAATTCAAATGGAATGCAAAGTGCAAATTATCATTCAAGTTTTGTAATCCGAAAAAAAAATAATTTCCTAGTTCACCCTGCCAATGCCAAATTAATCTTTATCTAATTCCAATTGTTCAAAATAATTTGATTCTTTAATTAAATCATAATTGTCTTCAACCAATACAAATTCAACTTTCACAAAGTTTGTCAAATCCTTATGTCATGAACAATTCAAATGAACATCATTAGGCCGATTCTTCACCATCATGATGATTCAATCTAAATTATCCACATACAACCTACAGTGTCTCAACATTATCAACACTCTGATAAGATTGAACACATGTTCAGTTTCTGAAGCACCCTCAAACTCCTTAAAAGACTCAAATGTGAGTCTAAAAGTGAAAACAACGAAAGAAAAAGAAAAAATTGGGGTACATTCTTTAACTTGCAACACTTCGGGGGTAAGAAAGTGTGTTGGAGCTCTGGGATGGGGATTAGGATGAGTGACAAGCAGCTCAATTATTCACATAGACTTGCACAAACCAAACAAGTTAGTCGATGCATAGTTGGATCATTTTTAATACACGAATGAACCACGAGCATACACACATTCACAAGACTCACCACGACCTAGACTTGGCAAAAGCATCACCTTTCCCCTTATAGTATTCCTTATGCTTGACCACAGGGGCTACACCCAAATGTCATTTTGTCCTAGGTCTCCCAAGTTGGGAGTATTGAAATTTTTTTAATTGATATTCTTGTAATTTTGGAAGCCCATAACTTCTTGTATAAACCTCTGATTCAGATGAAGTCTAAAGCAAAGTTGTAACCCTTGTTGAGAGCTTTCCAACATGTATCACATTACCTGCACACACGTATTTTAAGGCAATTCCCAATTTTAGTGGCTAGGATTCAAATTGGCACTTTAACTCCTGACTTTTCTTTTGGCCATAACTTGTATTTTGGGTACTCAAATGGGTCATGTGAACCCATTTAGAAATTTACATCTCAAGACCTTTCCAATGGTATAAGGAATTCTTCAATCCAATGAATTTTGACCTTTGAATTTGTTCTTTGAAAATTCAAGACTTTGTAAGGACTCCAACTCCCAAAATGGGAATCCATTTAGGAGTGTGTGGGTTCATTCCCTTGAACTTTTTTACATTCTTAGGAATGTGAATGTGACTCCTTGGTTACATTCTTGGCCCACACCTTTCCATGCCTTTACCTTGGTCACAAATTCAAAACTAGGGTTGTGATAGTCTCAATTTTTGATCTTGGAATTCCCAATATTTGTTTAGTAAGGAAACTAACATTTCGGAATTGGGTTTCATGAATTTGCCACCATGCTAAAGCATTAACACATGTAACAAGGATACAAATAACCTCTTAAACAAAAACAGCTCCCCAACAACAAATGCACATGATGACTCATCCATAGATGTGTCCACACCAAATATATTATTGTATTCTTCAATAAAGTCACCAAATCCAACAACTTCTACTGCACATGCTTGGATAATAAGGTTTAGTACCTCAAACATAGTCATTAGAAGAAGGATTATTGTTAACAAATAGGAGATCTACTCAAGTGCAAACATAGAACTTTATTGGAAGGAAACTATAACACGATGCTCACAACACAAAACATAGCATCAAGAACTCCTCAAGGTTCTTGTCACATGAAATACACAAACTTGTGTAATGAAGAAAAGAGGAACAAACCATCAACACTAAGGTATTTGACTACAAGACCAAACCACAAATAACCAAACTAAAATAAGTAAAGAAAGTAACTCAACTTGTGAAACTAACCTAGTTACTTTCTTAATCCAGTAATTAATGAAACCTAATTAGTTAAGCTTGAATTTTCAACAATTATTGCATTAACATCATATTCTACAACAAAACAAATACAAGCCCCACATCCCAAATATTTTTCCACAACCTTCAAAGACTTGAACCTAAGATCAAGCATAAAGGCGAACATATTATGCACCTAATGTGAATTATAGGCTTGCAAAAATTGCAAAAAATGTTTAATGATTTTAACAACGTTTATTTGCATGTTATTTTGAAATATGATAAGCTCAACATCAAATGCATTCAAAGCATCAAAAACATCAATAGCTTTTCCAACATCAACCTCCAAAGTCATTGTCAAATTGCTACATGTATTAAAATCACTAAATAATAGTCGATGCCCTTATGATTGGTTCATCACACAAACAGTGACAACATGATTCAAAACAAATGTGAGTGCTTCTACAATTGCCCATACCTTAGCCTTAGGAGCCGTTTGTTGCAAAATAATTACTTTTTGCCGCCCGTAACACAAAAAATGGCCTCTATGAATTCCAATACCTTTTCAAACATGATTACCTTACTAGAAAATCTTGTCTTCACCGAGGTCTTAAATTTCCAAGGCCACAACCCCCTTTCAACACATGCCCTTTCCCATTATTGCCTTCCTTTTCCTAACTTCTTTGTCCTTGTGATTATCTTTGGTAAGTTCCCTTGGGCAGCTTACACATTAACTTGTTTCAGACTTGTAGTCATTTTTTCATCATTAGTAGCATATTAACAAGCTTTAGACATAATGTGACCAAAACACATACCTTCATAAATTCGCTGAAGTTTCAAAGGGTGACAATCAACAATGGAACATAATGTTGTTGCCATAGACATCAAGTTGTTACCTTCACTTTTCATAAAGGCAATCATACAATGCATTAAATCATATTTTTCAAGTTATGAATGTAGTTGATTAATTATGGAGAGCCTAGTGGTCTCATGAACTTTAAATAAACCAATGGTAACATGATGGGGCATCCAAGATTCATTCAAGTAATTGATTACCAAAGCAAAGGTGTCCAGACAGCCTCTAGACATCCAGAAATCAAAATTAGCTAGTAATGTTGTTGTTTCAACAAGCCTTGACAACACATGTAATTGGATGGTTTTTTTTATCATTGCATGCAACACTTCTTCTACAAACGTAGCTTGAAAAGGAAAAACAACATGCGAGCAAAAGCATATGTTCTACAAATAATGCACTTCAACATCTTTAGCTTCTCAAGATCCACACGTAAGTTGTCATTTACAACAAAAAAACCCCCAACACAATGAAGTTTGATTGTGTGGTTTCCAAGCTATAGCTTGTGCATGTATAGCTATTAATTGTTGTATCTGAACCTTAGTAGAATCTAAAGCAATAGTAGCAAAATTTGAAATAACAACAAAAGTAACATGATTTGAAGTAGCAACAATAGAATTAGCACCAATAGAGCCATGCATATGCACATTTTGAACATCTGATGCAAGTGGTGTTCCATTAATACCACCAATGGATTAAACCAATTGCACATCATCATCTTCAACCATTGCTCACTAGTGTGAAACCAAAACTACAACCTAACCTTAAAATACCAACAAAATGCAAAAAAACAAAAAACATTTAGGGTAAGGCATGGAAACTCACAATTCAATTGGAAGAGGTTCATGGACACATGTACAAAACAAAGTTGAATATGTACATCAAACAAATTGAAAAAACATGAAGTTTAAAAGACTTACTTTATCAATGGTTGGTGTTGTTGCAAACCAAATTGTTGGAATCTCCACCAAAGCTATAAACGTTCTAATTGGAAAATAGCTTCAATGAATGCATCAACCATTAATGGTAGAGTCTAGGTGAATTAGGTGACAAGATTTAAGTGACAATAAAGCCAAAGGAGAATGTTTTGACCTTAAACCTCATGACCTCACAAAGAGAGCACTTAGACGTTTAAAACTCATACCTTTAATTTTGTCAAACCTCTTATCTAACATAGTGACTTCAGACCTAACAAAGTGACCAAAGATTCAAACCTCAAACTTGACATAGTGACCTCAGACCTAACAGCGTGACCAAGAACTCAAACTTCAAACCTAACACAGTGACCAAAGACTTAAACCTTAAACTTAACATAGGGACCTCAGACCTTAGACCTTCGAACTTCAACCTCACACCTTTGATTTGAAACCTCTGACTTCATAGAAAGTAACAAAAGATGTGGCAAATGAAGCAAAGGACATTGTTACTCAATAAGGTGTTTGAAATAGCTCAAGCTACCAAAGAAAAAGTTGGTCAAATCAAAGATTGTGTTGCCTTAACCTTGGGAGCATCAAATGAAAAGGCACACAAGGATGATGAAGTTGGAAAATATGAACCTTAATATGATGTTGTTCAAGAAAAATATGACTTTAATGTTGGTTTAATTTTGGAACAATTAAAACAAAAGGCTATTGAATTCTTTCGAATTATCGAAAATGCTCAGAAACCAAAGAAAGTGTTGGTTCAACTATAGATGAAACAAAACAAAAGGCTTCTGATGCACTCCCAAGCTCCTTGTTAGCCTTGAAAATGAGCCTAAGGAAGAAAACAACAGAAAGGTTACAAGCTCCAGGCATGCTCCTTGGCTTTCAACACTTTAAAGGGGTAGAAGGGCGTGCTAGAACTCTAGGATGGGACTAGGAAGAACGACAAGCAAATTATTCACTCACTTGGATCTACATCCAACCAACCATAAGTTGATTAGTACTATGTTGCAACACCTTTGATACTAGGACAAGCCACGGGCGACTTTGGACTCACAAGACTCACCACGGTCCGGGCTCAAGGGAAGCCACCACCTTCCCCCATATAATATTCTTTGCGCCTCTCCGCGAAGCCCAGATCCAAATAGCCTTTTTGTCTTTGGGAGTCCCGAAACTACTAAGGTTGGATTCCTGCAACTTTGCAGGGCCATAACTTCTTGCTCAAACCTCTGATCGGGATGAAGTTTAGAGCAAAGTTGTAGCTCTCATCGAGAGCTTTCCAACAGTGTATCACACTCCATCTGTACACACAAAAGTCGGGTCGATTCCCAACTTTTTGTGTTCAGGAATCAAATTGTCAATTTGACTCTTGGCCTTTCTTTTTGCCATAACTTATGTTGTAGATGTCCAAACGGGTCATGCGAGCCCATTTTAAACATCTACACTTCAATAGTTTTCCAATGATATAATAAACTCTTCAATGTGAGGTGTTTTGACCTCTACAATCACTCTTTGAAAGTTTGGGAGTCCATTGGGACTCCAACTCCCAAAAGGAGAACTCACTTGGGAGTGTGAGTCTTCATTTTCACACTCTTCTTGGCCCGCGCCCTTGAGACCCTTTTACCTTGGTCATAAGCCCAAGGCTAAGGTTACGATAACTTCTAAGATTGTAGGAGCTACCAAAAAGAAAGTAGGATCTATAATCAAGATAATGAAGGATAAGACATTGGGGACATAAAGATATATATAAAAAAAAGGCTTTTGACACTAGAGGAGCTACCAAGGAAAGGTTTGGGTGTACATTACAAACATTAACGATAAGACATATGGGACAACAAAATCTATGAAAGTAAAAGCTTCTGAGACTACAACAATTATTAAGGAACCTCTAATTTCACATGTTCACCATGTCAAAATACAAAACAAATATAATACAAATTTAAATTTCTATTCAATCGTTAGCTTCTTTTATATAGCTAAATAATAAGCATTGATGAAATCTTGCACATGAAAAGCAGAATTGGTCAAAGATGTAAAATGTGTAAGATTTTTCATACCCAATAAACATTTGCAACCAATAATTATAACTGTGAAACAATCAAAATTGAAGAAATTCACATGAATGGAGATCAAGTCATGATTTTCAAACAAACAAAAAAAAAACTTGATAAATTAGCTCTCCCTCAAATGGGAAAAAAGTAAGGTCTTGATGGGTGCTGAACTTTTCTACTTCATTTAGGATTGAACAATGAAGACTGGTACCCCATAACTTCTTTGTTTAAATGTATTGTTTGCTCGTTGTATCGTGTGATCTCAACATCATAATCAAAATTTGAGTGAAAACCCAAAACACTAAAAATTACTAAAACACACCAAGACAAGGTTCCAATTGTAGGTTATGCATTAAAAATATGTGGAAAATCCTCCTCTAGTGATTAATGTGGAATGATTTGTGAACCAATTTCTTCATCCTTCTAAAAGCATATATTATAAGTGAAATGAAGACTATAATAACAAGCCTAGCATTCAACAAACATTTAATCCAATACCTACACAAATGTTTTGGGTTGGCAGTTTTCTAAAAAGGTGGGGGAAGAGATTTGTCTCTTATGTGGAAAGAGAAGGGGTGGAATCATGAAGGAAACTACTCAAAGTTTTGGAAAACCATTGGAAAGACATTACCAAAAAACAATTTGCCTTGATAATTCATGATAATGGGTATGATCAACCCCACAAGAGAACCCACTTAAGCCATCCACCCCAAATCTGTCCAAAAAATCAAATGACAAAAATGAGGATTTTGCAACATGACGTTTGATGCAACAAAACCCAAGCTTACACCTTGAGAAAAAACAAAATATATATAGAAAATTAAATTCTCACAATTTTCATCAACAGCATGCAATGATATAAATGTGGAAGGGAAAAAAACATTATTAAAATAGTTGAGCTTTCCAATTTGCTCAAGACTCAAGATTCCCCTTAAGCCACCAATAGTGGGCAAATGATGTGCTCCCAAGTTCCTAGTTAGACCCAAGATGGGTTTGAGTTACTTAAATAGTGGAATTATGAGGAACTCAAGGCACACTCCAGCTCTCAGCACTAAAAGGGGTAGAGGGGCGTGCTGAAGCGCCAAGATGGGACTAGGAAGAGTGACAAGCTTTAGTTTTTTACTCGAACCTGCATCAAACCAACCAACAAGTTGGTTAGCACCATTTTTGGAGCACCTTTAGTGCTAGGACAAGCCACAAGCAACTTTGGACTCACAAGACTCACCAGGGCCTAGACTCGAAGGAAGCCACCACTGTCCCCCATATAGAATTCTTTGTGCCTCCCCGTGGTACCCAAATCCGAATGGCTTTTTGTCCCGAGACTCCCAAAGAGGAGTCCCAAAACTGCCACGGTATAAACTCTTACAACCTTGCAGGACTATAATTCTTTTCTCAGACCTTCGATTGGGACGAGGTTTGAACTAACATTGTAGTTCTCATTGATAGCTTTCCAATGGTGTGTCTTACTCCCCCTGCACGCATCGGAGTCAGGTTGATTCCTAACTTTTAATGGTCGGGAGTAAAACTACTAGTTTGATTCCTAGCTTTTCTTTTTGCCATAACTTGTGTTGTGGATGTCCAAATGGCTCATGCAAGCCCATTTTCGACATCTACACTTTGATAGCTTTCCAATGATATAAATAATGCCCAAATGCAAGGTGTTTTGACCCCTACAATCGAACTCTGAAGTTTTGAGAGTCCCAAAGGACTCCCAAGTCCCCATTTCGGGAATGTGAGTCTCATCCTCACACTCTTTCAAAGTAAGGTTGCGACAACAAACAATGCATAAGATGGTCTTGCTTCAAGACATCCATTTGTGGTGTTTGTGGCACTTGAATACAAATTGTTCATGCAAACTTTGAAACTCAACAATCAGAACACCAAAATATGAAGCAAATGAACTATGTTGTGTTATAGATTATGCAACACTAACTTAGAAGTAAGGTTGCAGTGGCCTCGGGTGTTGATGTAAAATGTTCATAGTTCATACCTTAAACCATGCTCATACTTTCACCTCACAAAAAACATTGCAAGCATGATGCATTATTGAAGAACTACATTTGAAACAAAAATAAAAAGAAAAGAAAGAAAATTACATAGAAAAGATGAAAACATAAAAGACATTTTGCACTCAAAATCACCAATCACAAGTCCATCCAAGGTCTACAAATGACATGCGCTTTGCATGTTGCACTCAGAGCTTTACCACTAATACTTTTGCATTTTGCACTCCACAAAATGTAAAACATTAAACCCTAAACGTCACAAGCTCCATCTTGATCTAACCCTAACCCTAATCCCTAATCCCTAACTAATCATATGCATGAATGCACCAGTTATGCGTCAAAAATGCATATGCATATTCATATTATGCATATATGGGCATATCCATCCATGAGTGCCTAGATGTGCATATTGGTACGAGCAATTCCCACCCAAATATGGATGAACATTGGTTATTGCATGACTATTTTATTTCGGATATGTATAAGGCTGAATATTTGAGAAAAACCAAATTTCGCATATGATTACATGCATATTCGGGTACTATTCAAATTCATATTCGAAATTTTTGATATATCTGGGCAACACTAGTCATGACCTTACCTTTTATTTCAATATTATCATATTGTTTCATGTGAAATTTCTTTTTTTGTTGTATGTTTTCACGTTTTGGATTATTTGTTGTAACTTTTGTTTTAACTAACACACTTGCTTTCTAATTTGTTTTTTTGGTGAATTTTCATCTTTTCTTAGCTATGGCACCTTTGAAACCTCTTGTGGGCTTCAAATTTCACCATTTTTTTTCTAAAAATCATTGATTTTAGTTTTAGCAACCTTACATTAAAAGATGATCCATGTCCTTTTACTTTAAGAGATCCAATAGATCCTCTTGCACCAAATATTTCCTTTGCTAGTTTGGCACCAAACATTTTTGAACCTCCTTTTACAATTGCAACATCTATTACATTTCTATCCTTGAAGGGAAAAGGTTTGATGGTTGATGAGCCCAAAACTATAAGTATTGTTGAAGTTCTTAATGGGCTTGCTATTATTCAACCAAAAGAGAAAAAAAAGGCTAGTGGGAAACATTTTGGAACAAATGAAATCACTATTTTTCAAGGGTTAAAATCTAGTGTGACCATTCAACTAATGCAAGACAATGTTCAATTTGTAACTAGTGTGCAATACATAGCACATCGTACCAATCTTGTTGTCCAAACCTTGAATGGTTTGAATTTGGTAAAAAACTTGAATTGGGCTGCTTTTCCATGTACAATTATGTTGTTCACTACCTTAAACACCATCTTGAAGTTAGCAAGCTTATTAAATTGCTAGAGTGCAAAGGTAACAAACTCTTGAAAAAGATTACGACTTGATGAATTTCAATGTTTTTACCATCAAAAAGAGTTTTGAATGAGTACAAACCATTATTGGGAAAGTGGCTCAAGATACTACAACCATCAACACTACAAAAGTTAACCATGAATTGTTATGTGATGTGGAAACTTTGTTGGGTTTCACATGCATTTGTCCCTTGCTAGAAATAGTGCAAGGTTTTTCCAAGTTTGCACAACCTAGGTCTGCAATTTTCATACATGACTATGTTTCTATCATTAAGTTGACTAAAGTAAACCTACAAACCATGTATTGTGATCCTAATTTTAGAAGTTCATACTATCTCATTTCTCCTTCTTCAATGATGTTGTTGAACATGCCAATGAAACTTTTGTTTGACGTGGTGGACACAAGTTGAAACCCTAATTGACTACATTGCCTTTTATTTTAGAAGCAAACTTTATGAAACAACAATGTGCTTCAACTACTATTGGTCTCATAAAAAGTTGGAGAAACATTTTTTTGCGCAAAAGTTGTTAAATGCGATTGGGTAATCTACCTTAAGTATTGGCTTATTCCTAAGCATAAATAACATTTCTCGAACACATGTTCGTCAATTCAAGCACACTTTAGGCACCACAAAGTATTTTGAAATTCTAATACATTTGTTAGGCCATTAGTATACCTTGTTTTCTTGATCAACAATTTGCATTATTTAAGTCCACAATGAAAAACTAATTGCCAAGCTACAATGTTGCCTCCTCTTCATTACAACCCAAACACATGCTTGTGGGAAAGGCTTGGGTCTAATAAAATTTTAAACCATTAACTCTCAAAGTGGTTTAATTATGATAATCAATTGAAAAAAATGGTCCCACCTTGCACTACTAGGAAAGTGTGGTGTAGTTCACTAGACTATTTCACTGTGGAACCATAAAAGTGAATTAGGTTCACTATAATTTCACTGCTTTTACTTTCATTGGTGAAAATGGTTCACTATATGGTGTACATGTTTACTAAGGGTGAAGTTTGTTTACTGGGTTTGTTTCTCTAACATTATTAAAATAATTATTGAAAAATTTCTAGTTAATTGGGTTCAGGGCATTAGTAAATTAATTAGTTAAATGTGACATATTTTATCTATATATTCCCATTTCAAGCATTGATCATGCATTTGACGATTATTTCCACCTACATTTTTACTCTTGCTTTTGGGGGAGGGAAAAATTATGGACGTGGTGGAAAATAATGGCTTGACTTTCTTGTGCACGATATTGATGTAACATGCAAAAGACTTTGCCATTCAATAACAACCTTATGACATTTAGGATCTTACTCTAGATCCTCATTCGACCCAGTTTGAAGAGCTAACTGTGGAAATGCATATGCTATCAAACAAGTAATTTGGATTAACTCCATGAACATATAGATTACCCCACCAAGTCTCATGGAAAATTTGTATTGCAGATTTTAACAACAATACCAATCCAAAAATGCGACTAGGCAAAAGGCTTATTAGAGGAAGAAAAAAAGGTCGTGTGCCATAATAGAACACAAAAAGCATCGACTTACATATCATCCAAATCCCCCATCTGGACTGTACACTAGACAGGGAGCCTTACAATTTGCTGAAAACAGGGGGAAATCACATAAAGGCTAAGGGAAGGATACATGGAACAAGGGCCACCTTAACCAAAACAACGCCCTAAATTATTGCCTCTGCTATACCTCAACAAAAAGAGTTTCAACTCCTTTGAGGGCAGCTTCATAATTTCTTTTGTTAGATGACTGCTGACAAGTTACCACCCTCTTGAACTTGGCACCAGCCACTACAGAGCTATGTTGCACTCATGATGTGTGCAAGCTATGACTGTAGTGCCCACCTTATTGGACAAAATCTATGTCCAGAACTTTTCTTGAAGTTGTTCACTTGTTGCTTGATTTTTTCCAACACCATTATTTTCAGAAGCCCAAACTTTTCCTTGGCTTGGATCTTCGTTGCTAGAGCCATCAGAAGAGTTGTTTGTTGATGGTTGTGAGCTTGAAACTTTTGTGCTTGTACTCTTAAAATCTGAAGTTGAGCCATTAGATTGACTCAACACTTGTCTGCAGTTGCCACAATATTCTCCACCATTTCCCAAGTCCAAGCTGCTTATCCTACTAGGCATATTCTACGAGCCTTGTTTCGGTGTATTACCATGATAATATTATCATGGTAATACACAAAACCCAAAACAGACAAGACACAACCCACAAGACCACTTCATGTTTCAAATGTAAGTTAATGCTTCAAAACTCAAGCTACCAATAGAATCATAAGAACAACACAAACTCTTGAATACCACTGCAATCTTACAAGAATCACAAGGGCAACATTAACTCCTAAATGCCACTCCAATCTGCCCTCCTCAATCTTTTAGTATATTTTTGCTGCTGTATTGATGAATGCATGTAATATACATGTGCAAACCCCTGAGTCCTTATGCACATATGAGCAATGAACTCTTAGTGCAGACATGAACAGAGTTCTTCCAACCTTGAAGAATTGAACATACTGAGATACATCTAACCACAGATTTAATTGTAGTCAAAAGTCACAAATTTGACTAGATGCTTCATCCTTTGAAAGTCATGCCTAAGGGATTACAAGTGGATGTATAACATACTCACAGCCCAAGTGTAAGTTTAACTTCATCTTCAACATTTTGAGCTATCCTTGCTAAAGTCTCCATGAATATCAAGCCATTTTCCCTGGCAAATTGTTCACCTTCTTCAGTGTTGATTGCTCTTCTGTGAGCCAAGTCATATTTGTTACCAATAAGCATGATAGTCATGTTTGAATTGGCATGTTGCCGTGCATCCTCCAACCAACTTGCAAGATGATTGAATGTACAATGCACATTATATTACTCAAATCAGCAAAGAGGGACAAAGAACAGCAAATGACATTGTGGCCACCTCCCTGATTGCTATAAAACCAAGAAAGTAAGTCTCCTCCACATACTTAGAAATTCAAGAGATCACCTTGTTATTTCATACACCAGTAGCGCACCTGTAGCTCCTCTATAGTATGATCTGGTGATAGACCGAAATGACTCTTGTCTAGCCTAATGAGCCCACAGGTTTAGGGTTTAGGTTTAGGGTTTAGGGTTTAGGGTTTCGAAAGGCAGGGGAGTTAGGGTTTAGATCTGGAGATGCACCTAGAAGGAAGGGTACGACTAGAATTGGAAACTGAAATACAGTTGCAGAGAGGTATGGGGTATCATAGAGTCCAATGTCAGTTCTCCACCTTCTCATGTCCACTTAGAGCAAATGTATGGAAGCTTGAAGAAGAACTATGTTGCACTCAATGGAATACATCAAAGTAGATGCTCTCTTGCAGTGATTGCAACTGTACTAACTCCTGAAACATTCCCCATTAGCCAGGTACAAAGATTTTTTTCCCTTTGCTTCACAAATTAGGGTCTTCTACAAGTGTTATGTTTTCTTATGATGTTGTGTTGTGAAATGTTGCTTGGACTGATTTGATTGCACTGGAAAGTGTCATTGCTTGCAAAGGCTTAAGAAATAAATGGTAGTTCTTGTTTTGGTGATGGTTGCATTGTATTCACAAGCATGTGACATTATTTAGACCATGGTGTGATGTGCATTTTACAGGTGGTTGCTCTAACAAATGATTTTCATTCTGAGGTGGCTTCTAACAATTCCTGTTTAGTGCTGTGTACCTGAGGTGATTAGATGTCAAATATGTTGGCTTTCAACTTTGCTGGTTGTATAATTTGTGGCAGCATCGAGCATTAGTGCATCTCCGTCAGAAGACAATTTGCGCTACTTTAATGTCATGATTTTGGGACCATCACAATCTCCATATGAAGGTTCTGAACTCTGGTTCTTGTTCACTTCAAGGTTTGCTGAGTTCATCATTCTTTTGGTTGCAAAAATCTTTTGATCATGGTGAT
This sequence comes from Sphagnum tenellum, assembly GCA_963921925.1. NCBI lineage: Eukaryota > Viridiplantae > Streptophyta > Sphagnopsida > Sphagnales > Sphagnaceae > Sphagnum > Sphagnum tenellum. Next base: position 26,101,770 of record OY998142.1, on the reverse strand, counting down.
GTTTGCTTACATTTCTAGTCTGAATATGTTTGCTTTCATTCATTACTTGGATTCCATTTAGCCATTTCTTTCTCTCTGCTTATTTTCTGTAGTGTTCAGTGTGACTGTGGTTAGAAAATGTGTGAGGAAATTTATGGTTATTTTACAATCTTGTTGGAACAATTGTCAACGTTCATAGGTGGGTGTTCAAGTTGGAGCTTTTTCTACCAAAAGAGTATCCAATGGCAGCGCCAAAGGTATGTTGGAATTGTGCATTCACACAGGACCACATAGTTACCTGCCTTGGCCTTTCTACTATGTTGGTGTCTCTTGGTTGTGTCTACATGGAGTTGTTTACTAGAGAGTTACTGCAGAGTTTGGGCTTTGTAAAAAAATTGTAACCTATGTTTTGTCCTTGGCAACCAATTAATTTTTCCGGTAATAAACTGCAAAAATGACAGTGAATGAACTAGGACATTGGTTTTTGCTTGAACTGGATGTAGATGATAGAAGAGATACCAGTTCCAAGTAAACAACAAGAGCCACTTGAATTTGAATGAGGAACCTTGCCTACACTAATTTAGGCACCGAAGGAAAGTGTATGTACTTGGAACACTTGTATGTAATGTTGATGGTAGGGAGAAAGAGAATTTTATTAGTCAAAGTTGGATTGGAAAGGGATATGAAGCTGGTGAACATGCTTTGGAAGCAGTTTTGGGTTGATCTGCCTCTCAAGAGACCTCTCAAGAGGACCCTCTATTCTTTTCTGCCTTGTTTAGTTCTTGTGGTTTCTTGAGAGGTCCGCTTCTTGACCAAGATTTACCATCCCAATATTGATAACGTTTGATTTCTTCCTTTTCCTTGTTCTTTCTTTATGTGTTCCTCTTGTGTAAATCTTCTATGTCTTTAGTTGGTATTACATGCCTAGGTGACTTTCTCTCTGTCTTTTCAGCTCTTGTGCTTTATTGTCTTTTGCGTGCTTACCCTCTGAGCCATTCAGAATTCCAGACAATTTTTTCGTAGTACATCCATCACAACAGGATCTGTGGTCTCTTTGCATACACAGCTGGGACGCATATGCTTAGACATACTTAAGGACAAATGGAGCCTTGCACTTCAGATTCGAACAGTTTTGCTCAGGTTTGTCTTGAGAATTTGATAATTTTGGTCCCTTTCCATAGGTGTTGATTTTGGGAACTTTTCAACTATAAACAGTTTTGTTTGTAGTGGAAGTATTCCCAGATCTTACAGATCCTATGTGCACTCTGAACGGGCACGTGGTGCTGCATTTTAAGGTCATTTTAATGTTGAATTTTGAATGCTAATTTCTGAGAGGGTTTGATGGAGATCTTGGTGAAGCTCAGCTGACAGTGTTTCATGTTTGCTAATTATGGCAGTATTCAGGCACTCTTGAGTGCACCCAATCCAGATGACCCTTTGGCAGAGAATATTGCTAAGCACTAGAAGAGTGATGAAGCCGAGGCTGTAGCAACAGGTCAGGAACTCAATTCAACACTATGAATTTTTCACTTCATTATGTATATTCTTGTTCAGAGCAATAGAAACTTTAAATTTGGTGTGTAAAGATTGTGTCAGGCTGGATATAATCTGTTGAAACATTGAAGTGTTAATAGTGCTTTGTTTTGGACTTTGGCAACTTAAGTTTGTTGATTGATGATGTACGTATGCTCTTATAAGTGCCAAGAAGCTGTTTGCAGCATCATTCTACTTACCAAGAACTTCTGTTGTATCCTGGGCTTGGGAGCAACCAGAAAATGGACACGAATTTATGCAATTGCAAATTAACGAAGTGCAGTTTGTGATCATTAAGGACCAATGCTGTATGTTCAAAATCAGGAAATTGTGATATGTTGTTGCATACATTTAACCACTAGATCTATTAATGAAGGGACTTGGCTGAAACACAAATTGAAGAGATTTTGTGCACTTATAGACCTACTGTTGTGAAGTGACTATGTAGCATTCTTCTGGCAAAAGCAAGTGCAGAGCTTGCATGTGGTCAAAATGATTGGTCATAGACACTTGCCAGCCTATCAAGATATGTGGTACCGACATTGAAAGCTATGAATTTCTCATGGAGTTGGTAAATATCATGTTCCTATTCAGCTTCTAGCAATCGGGTATTGATTTCTGTGATTCTTGAAGTGATGATGATAGCTGTGAAAGATGATGGGTGTCAGCAGGAGCAAGCCATCTTGCATAAAGCCCGAGGCGCAGTAGCAAAAGTGCCATCGGCACCACAACCCAGCAAGCCTTGGTGTTTAAAACCATGGAATAATCTAGCTACCCAGCGATGACCACACCTTCAAAGTACAAGGACTGCACTAGATGAAGCAGCCCCATTGGGCACAGCATCCTCACAGTCCTACATTAACCATAGTGCATCTAATGGAATCAATGGTGATAGCCAGGCTACAGACATTGATATGTTGTACGATGGATATTTTAAGGGCCATTTTCCAGCTGAGAATGGAAGAAGCAATAAAGCAAGCACATCCCAGACAAATGAGGTTAGATGGTTTCCTGCTGGTGGGGAGTTTGGTCAGACCATCGTGATGATGGTCTGGCACTTTGTGAGTGAGCTTGTTGAAGACTATAATTTCAATTTCTATTAGATTTCCTCTTATCCACCTATCTTCTCTCAATTTTTTTGTTTCGCCAAATTTGTCTCACTCAAATTGTCCATTGTCATAAATTTATTGATGTGGTGTGTCTAGGCAGTCTAAGGCAACAAAATGTCATCCAAGGGTAGTGGTGACTCTTCACTTGTATCAAGCACATTGAAAGTTCAAACAAGGATCATCAAACCTTACAAGTTTCTATGCATGTTTCTATACTTGTCATCTTGAGTTCTTAGATGGACACATAGAAATTACAAGATGAAAATGTTATGGAGTTAATTACCCATATTTAATGGTTAAAAGATGGAAAAATCTCCCTAAATCAACCAACCATAATTTGTGAAATAACTCTCCTAAATGAACTAAACACAATATGAAAAAACAATTTAAATTAATTAATCACACCAGGTGAAAAAACCTTTTTAATTGACTAGTGTTATAGGTTGATTTAAGTAATAGGTGTAATTTCCACCTGAATTTGGGCATCACTTGTTTCCATCTTATTTCACTAGCTTAATTGACCTGTCTGTAGCAACTGGTCCCCGGTCACTGGAGGATTTAACATGTTTTACCATGATTTCCTATAGTGAATTTGTCCTAGTTCAGTCAAATCTTAGTGAATTACAAGGTGAACTTGGCCACATCTCTTAGTAGTGTTGGGAAACCTTTCCAACAACATAATAGCCAACCAACATACTTGGATAATTTGGAAAAGAAAACTCTAATTGTGAACCTTTATTTGGTGTATCTCTAAAAGTGCCAAGAAAATCCAATAATCCTATTCCATGTTGGCAAACTGCTAAACCTATTAGCTAAATATGATGATTAAAAAAAAGAAAGCTAGAAATCTACCCAATCCTCCACAAATCTTGACAACCTCATACCTTTCTTCCTCAAATGTGCTGATTTTTTTGAATTTTTTTCAAAAAGTTCCCTTGACTATGTTGCTTGGGAGCTTTTCTTAAAAGCAAAATGATGAATTTTTGCCTCCAAAAATTTCACTAAATTGAATTCGATTGAATTTGAATTTGATTCAAGTTGCATGAAATGTTTTTTCAATATTTTCATTCAAATGGAACTTAATTTTCACAAAATCTACTCTTTTTTTTCACCATTTCATTTTCATTGGTAGTGAGGAAAAATCTGAACCCCAAGTTGAAATCATCAACCCAAAATGGTAACTTAACAAACACAAGGGACTGATTGAGCACTTGCATTGGGTCTCGAACTATTGTGACTTTGGTTCAATCTAACCATTTGGTCTAACCAAAGACATCCTTTTGCACATGTGCAAAAAAGAATTTAACCGAATTTACTTGGCAAATTTGGCCGACCACCTACCTTCCATAATAGTAAAAAGCAACCCCAGGGTTACACAGAAAAGTAAATGGAGGGAAACATTATTATATGGAAAAAGTTCCTGCATGAACAGTAAAAAGTAAATATCGAGCTCAGTAACTCAATTGCAAACCCAAATAATCAGGGGTTTCAGTGGTCGGTTTTAGTGATTTTTTTCAACAAATTTCGTCATTTTTTTACAAATAAATTGGAAAATTTGTGGAGGAATGTGTTTTTCAATTGTAAATTCCACTAAATTTTCTTTTTTTTTGAAAATATTCACCAACTTTTGGATATCACAAAATTAAAATTAAAATCAAACCCCCCTTAGTTGCCCCTAAAAAAAGAAAGGATTTTTTTTTGCAAAAATTAACTGGGGATGCAGATAGTAATATTTTGAAATGGAATGGAGTAACTTATAAAGTTCACACGGCACATACATAGCCTTTACTTAAAAGTAAAATTTAGGGAAAAGACAAAAGACATCATTGAACCGTTCTTCTACGAAAGGTTCGGGACTACACTTCGGTCAGACCTAAGAATCCGCTATTCCCATTGGTTCACTCAGCCTGGTTTTCTTGTCACAGCCTATGGGACTCCGGCACCTGTCACTTAATTTGAAATGATTGCACCGGACCTTGGTTCGTGGACGACGAAGAACACGACGGAGTCTCCGATTGGCCGCTGGCATCCGTCCGTTCCGTTTGGTGGTTGTTCGAATGAGACGAGAAAGCTAATCGTTTGGAGTTTCGTTCGTTAGGACCTCCTGTACGGATTGGACGTGAAATCTTGCCGTTGGAGCTTCCTTCATTTAAATCTGGGTTACTACATGGACGGGGTTACTACATGGACGAGAAGTCTTGCGTCGGCGTTTCGCTCAGTTTTGGACTTGAAATCATGACGTTGGATCTTCGTTCGTTTGACTCTCGGTTACGAGTGGACGAGAAGTCTGACGTCGGAGTTTCGCTCTGTTTTGGACGTGAAATCTTGCCCTTGGAGCTTCGTTCGTTTGTCTCCGGGTGACTAACTGGACGAGAAGTCTAGCGTCGGAGTTTCGCTCATTTTTGGACGTGAAATTTTGGACGAATAATAGTAACCCTGCCTCTCTCCCCCTCTCTGTCTTGGTACTGTGTTTCTTTGTGCACGTCGCTTTGTTACAACGCTCGCTGCACGGATTGCAGCAGCAGATGCTCTTCTCGAGGCGTGGTTATTTCGCTCCTCGCTGCGCCAACTGGCTGTGGCTGTGTGCGCCTCTTCCTCGCTCTTTCATGTAAGTTCTTTCTCCTTTATCGGGCCTTCTTCTGGTACCGATCCTTTTGGTTATTTTGATGTTTTTCTTTGGTTGCGAGTCACCCCTGAATCTGCTTCGATCGTCTGTTTCCGAGCGTGGCGTTTAAGCAAATCTGCATCTGACTGACACATCGCGTGAGCCTTCGTCTCATTATTTTTGGCTATTTTTTCTGCTCCTTCTGCGCAAGATTTCTTGCATTTCATTACTTGTTTTTCCCGCTCTCTGGTGTGCTTCAATCATCGGCTTTCAAGAGAACTGTGTTCTCAAGTTTCTTCTTTTCTGTTTGATTTTTCTTTTTTCCCTTGCCGTCGAGAATCTTCTCGGGCGTTGACTTGGCATAGGAGTATTTGTTGTTTCGTTCCCTATATCGCTATCTTTTGTGAAAAATCGGCTCCCGAGGGTCCTTCATAACCAGCGTCTGACTCGATGCATCTGGCCTTTGCTCTGTGGGACGAGTGTCTTTGCTTCTCTGCGATTTTTGTGTATCTCCATCTGTTTATCTTCAGAAGTGTTTTTTTCCGGGTGAGTGTACTGGTCGTTTTCGTGCATTTTCTGTGATGATGCTTGGAACACTTGATTGTGGCTGGCCTATGGACTTTGTTATCAATTGTTTTGTGTGTTTGACTTAGGGATATCTGGTACATTTGGTACACTTTCTTTCTTTTACATCTGTATTTTGGTGTTAAAGGCACGGATGAGAGAAAGGATCTTCTGTGGTGATTTTGTTTTACATGATCGTTTCTTTTGCTGGTCCTTTTGGTCTTGTCTCGGTTTTGATGCTTCCGGGTTCATTGTAGGTGTCATGATGTCAGTCTGTTACAAAAAGTCTCAATTTTGCACTGCAGAAAAAACGTGTGTTGATACAATCTTTGTGTTTTCTTGTCAGCTAGCTTCCCTGGCCTTGTTCTGCACGCAACCCAAATATACCTTCTGCATTGGTCTACAATACTGTCAGAAAGGGTTGCAGGACAATGACCACAGTATGGCAGATTACCTTCAAAGGGGCAGAAATCTGTGAATTTTCTCTGGACTGATACTATTGCTCTCAGTGCCTACATAGATCCAACAAAGGGGGACAAGTTGTCATCAATTGTGTAAGAGATCAACCTTCAGCTTTTCAAAGGCTGATCAGCAATTTCAGAGTTGCTAGCTTCAGTCATCTTGTGGCAAAGACAATTGTGATCAAATCTTCACATTGCCAGAAATGGTATGATCCCTAGAACATTTTACCAACCCTACTTTGTGCTGAAAATAAGTATTCTGTGCAGAATAAAGTGTTCATGTCAATCTATTTATTTGCACTATTGTAAGTCCTAGATCTGAAAGTTTTGGGAATTTAGGTCAGATTTAGTGTCTTTGAAGATATTTCTCTTGTGCCTTAAATCTAATTGGAGTTCAGTATCTCTGCATGACAATCGCCTGGGATAAAACAGCCTGCTGCTGACATGCTAATGTCCATAGGTACTTGTTGGCCACAATCTCTACTAGGAAGACAACCCTAAGGCTGGTAGTGAGGTTGAATAATCATGAGCAAGAAAACTAGAATGAAGGAGGCATCAGTCATCCTCCTGTGATTGTTGTGGTTATCACAGCTCCCAAGGAGATGCAAACAGACATGGTTGCAGAGCTTGCACTGCAAGTTTTGCTGTGTCTGGTAGAGGCTTTATCATAAGTTATTGATGAGCTTTACAGAACTGGAGGGTGTTTATGACAAAAATGGTGTTCCAAACAGGCAACTAATGAGAATGTAAACCTGGCACCAAAAGTGCTTAAGGAGCTTGCAAGGGAGTTGAAGAACCTAGATGATACCCCCCCTGAAGACATTAAGGTGCATGTTAACGAGGAGAACTTTTCCAACATCACTGCTGACATTGAAGGACCACGTAAGTCTTTGTCCTTCTCTTGCAATTTCCTATTTAGAGATGTATAAGCTGGATTGGGAATGACAAGCACATGGTGGAAGTGAACCTAGCTCTTTAATGGTGTAAATACATTTCCAGAAGATTGAAGTCACCAAGACCCAGGGGACTGGAAAAGAATGGGTATGGCATGTATAAATTGACAGACAGTCCAGCAGACCAGATCAGCAATCACAATGGGTGATAGCTGTGCACCAGAGAATAATTCAACCATAATGGATATTGCTTGTTATCAACTGGAGAACTAGAATAACTGCATGCAGTTTTTGTTCCTAACATTGGGTTATTTCAACAGTTGGGACACCCTATGAAGGTGGTGTGTTCAGAATGAAGCTGATTCTCAGTAATGACTTTCCTGACACTCCTCCCAAAGGTATGAGATTGTAGCCTTCTCTGTCAATGTCCTGTTATCCTCTTGGTTGTTTCCGGTTGGCTATGCTGCTGGGCTCTCCACTTAAGCATCAATAAAATGGTGCCTGAATTCTTGGAACATACAAGACTAAAATTGGTTTATAATGCATGTGTCTGTTGTTGCTGCAGGGTATTTTGTGACACGAATCTTTCATCCAAATGTTGCTAAGAATGGTGAAATTTGTGTGAACACTCTGAAAAAGGATTGGAAACCCACCCTTGGCCTCCGTCATGTTCTTCTTGTACAGTCGTATCCCTTGTCTGGTCTCCTTTACTTCTTTGAGATATGGCAAAATGCTTACTATAGACCTTTTCATGCTGTCAGTGATTTCTGTTTGAGAGTTGTCTGTAAGAAGTACACAACATGTGTTCCTTAGTTGTGTTCCTTTTTCAATATTCATGGAGCTTTTCATGTTCGGAGCTCTGATTTCAGTGCTTTTGTGATCATTCATATGATGCTTGGATTTGTGTTGTATCATTTCTGTTTCTCTATATGTTTCGCTTCTTTGGCTTTAGGTGCCAGCCATCATTATGGCCGAGTCTTCCTGTTTCTTCCAGACTTGTGACAGAGACTCAGCACCCAGGCTAGTGGTTACACTGGCCTATACCCTCTGTAGGGTGTAGATGAAGTCAGTGGGTAAGTGGTGATAGTTAAGTTCACTATCATACATGTTATTGTTGATGGTCCAGGTACAAGTGAGAGACTGTCACTTTTGTTCTTACTGCCAGCTGTATCATTTGTTTTAGTTGTTCCCTTCCGTGTCTTCCATCTTTTCCGTTCTTCAGTCCTATCTGAAAGTCTTTCTTTGATTTCAAAGGAAAAGTTTTGACCTTGTTCTGTCTTTGTTAATTGTGAGAATGGAGATTTCTTGATTCTCATGAGATTCATGTTACCTCTTTATCGAACAAGATATCAGCTGCATGGCATTGGTTTGGTGTTTGATCAGTAGCCTGTGTGATCTTTCTCGCCAGATTTTTCAGCTAACATGTGCTTCATGGGTACAGGTGGTGAGGTGTTTGTTAATTGAACCTTTTCCAGAGTCAGCTCTCAATGAGGAGGCTGGTAAGATGTTGATGGAGGACTATGAAGGTTATGCCAAGCATGCAAGGTAAAGTCTCTCAGAGCAACTTTCAGCATTTAAGAGTTCACAGGACATAAGAATGTGGCATCACTTCTGTCTTTTCTGTGCGAGTTCTATGGAGCTGTATTAAGTCAGCTGATTGATCTTGTGATTTCTGCAATGAGCTATTGTTGAAATGCTTTCAGTGCAGTAGATATGACTTACCATATGATTATTTGCAGCACCACCATGTCTTCGAATTTTCACATAGACATCAACAAAATAGGAAAAAAGGTTGGGCAGCACAGATTCTGATCCAGTTTCTCTCACTTGTGTGTGAACAGGCTTATGACCAGCATACATGCAATGAAGCCAAAGCCCAAGAAATTGCCAATTGCAGAATCAACAAGCGTCAATGGAACATCAACAGACCCAGTAAGTCATACTCCTCTCACTCACAACTCAGCCAACAAGGATAATTGTCCTGAGAATGGCTTGATTGTTGGAGCCAGCGACATAGCACCTCTGGCCTCCACCTCACCAAGCACCAAGAAGCCAAAGGGAGAGCTTGGATCTGCAAAGGTGATGGTAGACAGGAAGAAGGTGGATGTAAGGAAGAAGAGTCTAAAAAGGTTGTAGTAAACAAACTGAAGCATCTGTTTATAAAACCCTAGTCCATTATGGACAATTGTTGTGGTAAGTTAGGCAGGTGGTAATCTGCTTCAGCAGTTGTTTGTGTTTTTTTTTCTATCTTCTCAGTTACCTTCTGTTTCTTTTTTTCTTGGGGCTGTGGGGCTTGTGGTCAATTACTGTAACCCTAGCAGCTGCCTGGATCTAGTGGGTCCTATTTTCCTTGTATGAAAAACTTTTATCAGAGGTTCTCAAAAGATATGCGTAAAGCATTTATACAGTTTTTTGTTTTTCCCTCTCTTTTTCCTTTTTTCAAAATGGGGCTTTAACCTCTAATAGTAGTGGAATCAGCCAATCAAAACAGGCCATTGCCAGGCAATTTTGAAGAGCGGAGCAATTGAAACAAAGGTTTTGGACCATCTGCAAATTGGGTGGTACAAGTTTTATCAAATTGAGTAGTCTTTTGATCATGTTTGTCATTTCCAATTGTTCCTTCTTCCTGGTTCTGAAAGTCCTTATCTGGAAGTTGGTCTTTTTTTGACTTGAAGGAAATTTTTTAACCTTGTTCATGGATGAACTCATGAGAGTTATTTCAAGAGTGTTGACAGAGCTTTTGGATTTGAAAGATCTGAACTTTCTTACAAATTTGAAATGCAAGAAAAATTGATTGAAATGGTTGAAGTTTCAATTGTTTTTTTCATGTTTGGAAGTTTAAACTTTCCCTTTTCAATTGTCAATGTTTATTTTCCTCATTTCACACACATTTTGTGACCATCTCAAGAATTAGGGTGATATGTTTGTCATTGTGTTTCTGAAATTGATTGTCACATAGCAATCTACATTCATCAAATAACCATTCTAGAGCTTGTTGAAACCTTGAAACTTTATCATATATGGCGTCTCCTTAGAACTTTAAATTCCATCATTTTGTTTTCAAAATGAATTTATTTTTGCTAATGTAGCAAATTCTAGCCACAAAACCCTAAAGCCCCTCTCTCTTTTTTATTCTTCTTATAAAAGCAAACCTATGGATTCATGTTGAAAAGAACAAGAGGAAATGGAAGGAATATGAACGAAATAGAGTTTTTCTACAACATTTGGAATGCAAAATTTCAATAGGCTAAATTAGTTTTGGGTGTGGATGGGAAAGCAAATCAACTCACATGCAAAGTTTGTTCTAAAATAAAAGAAAGAAAAAGTTAGTGGCCTTTAACTTAGATAGCCTTTAGAAACATGGTGGTAGGAAAAAGGCTATAGTTGCAATCCCAAGTGGTTGTAAAATCAAAAAATTCTATATGAACAAAAAATTTTGTCCATGCCAAAAATGAACATCTTTGTACAATTGCTAGGAATGATATTATAACCAATTGTCAAGTTTTTCATGGTGTTATGATATAGAGGAAGAAAAAATTCATCCAATCTTATGTTTATTTCCACTTAAAAGTTAATATCTAAAGGCAAACCTATGACCAATTAAGAGAATATGAACAAGTTGTGGCATTTTTTGGTGTCAAAGATTTTTTAAGAATGCATTGGTCTAATACAATTGGGTGGGGATGGCAATTTGCATGCATGGGTAGAAACATAAGACTATAGATTTGTGATTATAATTTTGTCAAACAAAAGAAAAATAAATCTAATAGTTTGAACCAATATTCTCTAATGTTGTTGAGAATTAGTAACAAACTCCTTTGTTGTTATCCTTCAATAGGTTGTTGATGTGACCATCTTAGATCATTTGAAAAGAATTGTGGTGGATGCTATGATTTTGTATGGTGGTTTGACTCAAAAAATGACTTTAAAAACTTATTACATTTGGAATTGATGGGTCAATGTGTTTTCTAGGGTGTAGAATTAAGGTGACAATTTAATTAAATTATCTAAATATTCCATTCATCATTGGTGGCATTGCATCAACCATCACACAAATTTGTTAATACAAACATCTTCAAAGCTAATCATGGTGGGGAAATTTGAGATGTGTTATAAAACTTGTATGCCTACTTTTTTCGCGATCCCAAAAAAGACCTAAATGTTTGTTAAATTGGCATCTATTGTGAAAATCAAGGATTAACACATTTTTAAGAACATCAAAACATGGTGAATTTCTATTTGATTCCCCCAAAAAAATGTTATGTTTGAATATTAAGCTTTGATTTTGAAAATGCATCAAAATTTTAACACAATCTCACAAGCTACCCATAACCTTCAATTGCTTTACAACTTGAATTTGGGGTTGTCTTGTTTGTTGAATGAGTTGATTAAATTCTTTCAATTTCAACAATGTTTTTGTTTATGTTGTATGTATTATAAATTTGTGCCAAATAAATCCATATTTTTGGTACAATGATCTGTAACTTGCTAGCATGAATGATGTGTTCACTAGATACTAAAATTTGTTGAGCGGGACATCAAATGTATTGGTGCATGAATGGGCACTTGATTTAAACATGAGTATGGAAAACTTAAGCTTTTGAATTTTTAGGATTCCATTATGATGCATTGTTGTTGCCTTCAAACATTTTTTTATGTTCTTGTGATTCATGTTATTTTTCAACAAATTGTCAATGATGGTTAAAGTTAGTGTTTTGAAACACCAACTATGGTTAATGATGAGTTTGAAAAAAAATTTGCATAAAAGGTGATGGATGTTTTAAGGGTGGTTTATCCACAATATTGGCTAGAATCCTTGTGTGAAGAAACCCTCCTTGTCCCTCTAGTTTAGTTCAAAGGGTTTTATTGTTAGCCCAAGAATTTGAATTGACCCAAACATGGATCCCCACGATTGTTGATGTGAAATTTTGGACCTATAATGTTTTTTTTTCAAGTTCACAATAAAATTTAATGTGTAACGGACCATGGGTGAGCCCATGGATTTGAATTCTTTGTCCAAGCTTTGAAAGAAATTTTCCTCCAATGCATTATTATGTGCTCACACTACTACAAAACATGTCCCCATTTCATTATACATTCCATTCAACATTCATCCAACATTGAATGGGACACGTCTTTCCCATTCAAAGTTTGGTGAATGTTGGGTGAAATGCATAGTGTCATGGCTTAGGATATTTTGGGATACTTTTGGCAATATCATGGCCTACGATATTTTGGGACTAATATGGTTCAGGGTTATTAAAGGAAATAGTCTGGGGAACAACTCTTCAGCAGATCAACACCAGTTGATGGATCAATAAAACTTGTCTTGTCTTGTAAGCTCCGCGGAGGTCAAGCTTGGTGAAGATCTTCCCGGTACATAGTCGATCCAGGAGGCCTGAAATCAAGGGCAAGGGATATCGATTCTTTTTGGTTATCTTGTTGAGTCCACGATAATCCACACAAAGTCGAAGGGAACCATCCTTCTTCTTGACAAACAGAATTGGGCCCTAGAGCCCCAGATCAGTCTATCAAAAAAGTTTGATGGAATGCGCTTCAAATTTCGAGGCTTTGTCAGCCAGGTACGTCATGCAACTACACCCTGTCGTTATTTTGATGACACCACTCGTGTAGGATTCGTTGGAACCCTACTCACTGGGACAGCTGCAACATGGTTTGCTCCCATCCTGGAAACATCATCCCTTCTCCTACAAGATTTCAACGCCTTTATGGCGGAATTTGAAGCAGTGTTTGGGGACAGTGACAAGGCCAAGACTTCAGCCAACAAACTGCATCGCCTCCAACAAGGGACACGTTCGGCCATCGTCTACGCCTCAGAATTCAGGCAGCTTGCCTACGACGTCAATTGGGGAGAAGCTGCCTTGATTGATCAGTTTCGCTATGGGCTTCGTGATGATGTTCAAGATCTTTTGTTGACACTCGCAGACCCTTCTTCCTTCAGTGAAGCCATCACCCAGGCAATTCGGTGCGATAATCGTTTGTTCGAACGTCGCCAGGAAAAGAAAGTCACTTCCAACGCCTAACTTTGGAACAGTCAACCTACTACGCTCCCCTTAGTTCCCCAAACAACACCAATTGCCCGACCTGCCTCTTTTGGACTTGCCCCGATGCAGATCGACGCAGCTAAGTTTAAACCTATGACAGAAGCCGACAAATTTCGTCAAAGGACAAACAACCTGTGTCTTTACTGTGGCAACCGAAGGCACATAGCTCGCCAATGCCCTCAAAAGCTTGTCAAACTTCAAGTACAAGTTGTGGAAACTCCCTAAGAGTTGGAAAAGAAGAACATCCAGTCACAGTACAAGCCGTGCGACTAGATCTCACCCAACACCACCTTTGTAGAGGGTCCTGTTCCATTGTTGGTCCCAGTCCGAGTTTCACTCAATATGTGGACATCATTTGTATTCCAGAAGACATACCACAAGTGTCAGCATTGGTGGACTCCGACGCCACTTCTTCTTTCATCGACCAAACATTTGTCACCCAACACAACATCCCTGTGGTCAAGAAGTTAACCCCTGTTCCGGTAGAGGTTATTGATGGGAGAACCATTGCTTCTGGTGCAATCACACACTAGACAACCCCTCTAAAACTCTGTATCGGCAAGCACACGGAGAAGATTGTTCTCAACATCATCTCCACCCCTCACCATCCTATCATCCTTGGTCTGCCTTGGCTAGAAGCGGACAATCCTATCATTGATTGGCGATCTAGAACTCTCACCTTCAGCGCACAATGGTGCACCTCTCAACAACCCCACGCTCAAAAAAACACTTTGTCCAGTCCTACCAAGAACCCTGTGGTCAAAAACCCAAAGAGGGTCAGAACCAATTCCAGTTTTTTCAAGTTTGTTATGTCAAGTCCTGCAATCAAGAACCCCTCGGTGGTCAGAACTAAACCTTGTCCTGTCATGAATCTTGTCAAGAATCCTGTCCAGAAAACCAACCCTGCCCGGATCTTCGTTGATGGAGTTGTCCCTTTCTATCGGGCTGCTAAGAATCTTCAAGTCTTTGTCATCCATGTCAACCCAGCCGACAACAAAAACCCCCAATCAGAACCAACACCTGTCAAATTTCCCGAGAAGTACAAGGACTTTGTTGATGTTTTTGAAAAGATTAATGTTGATCAGCTCCCTGCCCATAGTCCATATGACTGCCCGATTAATCTAGAAGAAGGACACTCACCATCCTTTGGTCCTATCTATGACCTATCGGAACCGAAACTCCAAGCTTTATGTGATTACCTTACTGAACACCTTGCCAAGGGGTTCATTCAACATTCCAAGTCTCCAGCCGACGCCCCAATTCTGTTTGTCAAGAAGAAGGATGGTTCCCTTCAACTTTATGTGGATTATCGTGGACTCAACAAGATAACCAAAAAGAATTGATATCCCTTGCCCTTGATTTCAGGCCTCCTGGATCGACTACGTACCGTGAAAATTTTCACCAAGCTTGACCTCCGTGGAGCCTACAAGACAAGACAAGTTTTATTGATCCATCAACTGGTTTTGATCTGCTGAAGAGTTGTTCCCCAGACTATCTCCTTTTATAACCCTGAACCATACCAGTCCCAAAATATCCTAGGCCATGACACATAGTGCATTCATGAAGGTGGCAAAATTGGCTACAATTTAAAGTATGGGATTCATGAAAGATGAAAAAACATTCTCAACATTGGCATTTATGAAAAGAAAATTTGGAACCAACTCTACAAGCATTTAAATTTGGTGGTTTGTATGTGTGCACAACCTTTTTGTACGATGATATTTTTTCCTTATGATGATGGCGTTATAATGTGGATTAAGAAAAAAACACAAGGATTTTTTGGCTTGAAACCTTGAATCATGGATGCAAAATGTTCATTGGCTTAATGTTGTAATTTGTCATGTACTATGTAAATGCACAACTTGTTTTTTGAAAGCATCATGGCTACCCATTGTCTTATTTACATTTGCAATGTTTAAAAACTTATGACATTGATGATGATAAAAAAAATGTACATCTTCAAACAACCTTAAATGTCAGGATGTCGACTAGTTTAGCTTAGGGGTAAGGTCCTTCTTCACCGGTGACATTTGATGGCCTTGGAATATTGAATCTAATATGTGGCTTGTAATTAAAATCATGCACTCCTACTACTCGATGGAATGTCCTCTAGACAAAGGTTCAACTTGCTTGTTTGCTTTATGCTTCATTTTAAATTTCTAACTAAGAGCTTGTTGCCAAATTTTGTCACTAAAATTGTTTCGCACATTGCCAAGAGGCTTCAAAACAATTGGATAACGTAAATCCCCATTCTATCAAGTTTGGAATAGTCACTATTCACATTGCAACCCCTCCAAGGGAGAAAATCCCGATATGATATTTCATTTTAAAAATCTCCGTGTAAACGCTTAAAAGATGTGTAGGCATCTGATTATAGCCACTTAAGGTGCTAGCTCAAATGCATGATGGCCACATAAGCTACTTTGAAGAATCCTTAAAATAAAGGCTGCTCCATACACCCACCACCAGACACTCATTACTGAAAGTACAAATGGTGCGAGCAGAATCTCATCTTTGCTTAAGAGCATATCATGAATGAAGGTGGAGACAATTCTCTCTCCACATGTTGTACACCCTCTTGTCTAACAACATGACAACAACGATAACAACATGCCTAATGCGTCCATCGTCCAATGAACCAACCAACCAACCTGACTGACCGACCAACCCTATAATTGAGTGGCACAATGGCAGGTCCTGTACTGGCCAGAGTGAACCAACAGCCACGAGCACAGTACCCATTGGAAGAAGCCTATTAGCCTTTTAGGACTCAGTTGTAGATGCACTGTAGTTGACAATCATATTTTTCACTTG
The DNA here is from genome assembly GCA_963921925.1 of Sphagnum tenellum. NCBI lineage: Eukaryota > Viridiplantae > Streptophyta > Sphagnopsida > Sphagnales > Sphagnaceae > Sphagnum > Sphagnum tenellum. Next base: position 26,085,747 of record OY998142.1, on the reverse strand, counting down.
GTAATGCTATATACATCCTGTGAAAAACTTAGTTAGATAGGTAGGCAGGACAATAGGTGAGCCACTGACCACCACTACATAAGTAGATGCATTTAGGTGGTTAGAACTTAGTACATAAGTAAAGGACTACTGAGTAGAAAGTGATATCAACTTCAACATCTCCATGTGATTAGCTAGGGAACCTACTAGACTGAGGTTTAACAAATTTTCATTTGTTATGGATTAGGCATTTGCAGGTAGGGTTAGCCTATTGAATAGAAGTTGGTCCTTCATTCATAACAACCTCGGAGAGCTTTGTGCTTTGTTATGGTGCAATTACACTTGAAGTTAAGTCAGTGTTAAATGAAAATCTAGGTGGCATCCTCGATGGCACCCAATGTTAAATGGGTGATCGCTTAATGTTAAGTGAACTTAACACTAGAGTTCCTAACACCAAATGTGAACACACCTTTAAATGAGTGCCCTTACCCAAGGCCAAAATTGTGTTGTTGAGGTAAGGGGGGGATTTTCTGTAAGGTCCCTGGTCAGAGGGAAATTAGCTGTAATCTTGCTTGTTTATCAGGGCATTCAAACTGGGGCTTGAGCTCTGCCCTTGGATATCCATTTCGCCTTGATGGCAGTGCCTTACCCTATACATAATCAGCCCCCCTGCCCACTTAGTATTGCATGTCTTTTTTGTCCCACCTAATTGTGGGTAAGCATGAGCCAAATCCTTTTTGTCCTTGATGGAAAAACCATGAAGGTAAGGGCATGTGGCAACTTGTTGATCAAAAATTGAACTGAACTAACAAAGCTGAAAAAGATGATCACAACATCAACAGTTGCAAAGGTTGCCATCATAAGTCTTCTTGAATAATCATCAAAACATGAATGTGAAAACTTTCGGATGAAAATGTTATTGTGGATAAAAAGCACCAAAGCAAAAATTTGGATGAGACACTAATTGTAAAGATCCCAAACCAAATAAGTCCTCACAAAAAAAAGGACAAAAAAAAAGCACCAATTTGGACAATAACCCTAAATTGCCCTAATCTGTCAAAAATCATTCCACGTGGAAATTGGCAAAAACTTCAAAATATCCCAGAGAAATCCAAAATAATTACACGTGCCAACTCCCTATCCTTAGGAAACCAAGCTCTAGTACCCGCTAGAGGTGCACCTCCTGTACCCTAGTTGTGCACCAGAAATAGAGAGACGAAAAAGAAAGCGAGCTTTAAGGGAAAGAGAAGGCAAATGCGCTTACTGTTTTGGCTATGGCAAGCAGCTTGCCCTTTGGATGTTGCTACTGCCAGTGAGGAGGATGTTTCCTTCTCCCATTTGTTTGGGATTTTCTTGTTTCTTGGCCATCTTTAACTTCCTTGTAGAAAATCCTCACCCATAAGCTCTGTTGCACTCTGGAGATTTAGTTTTGATTTTCAACCTTGGAATCCTGTTGTTACTGTTGAGACTCTTGTGTGGGGTCGTGGGTGGGATGTCTTCTTGTGAGGTGGTACTCTATCCAGAGGTTTACCTGTTTTGTGTTGCATTGAGAAAAAAAATTTCGACTTAGTTTCTGTAATTTTGTTTGAGTTTGTTTTTTACTCGGGGTTGTGCGAGTTTTGAATCAATCCCCCAACAAAAAAATTCTTCTTCGTTTTGTGGAAAAGTATCATCTCTCTTTGTATCTTGTCGAGAAGCTTGTTTTGGGTTGTGGGTTGTCGTTGGTTTTCTTGGTTGTTTTGTTTTTGTGTTTTTGTTTCCAAAGAATTTTGATTTCTCTTCAGAAAACAAAAGTTTTGGAGTTTGTACTCGAACCTTCTTTTTTGCGAGCTTTGAAAACATTCTCCCAGTGAGGTTCGTGAGGGAGGAGGAGAAGAGAGACGGGAAGTAACCTGAGAAACAGATGTGAATAGATGGAAGGTGCGGATGTCATAGGGCCGATGCTGTCGGTTGAGGCTTCGCCCATTGAGAGCAAGTTGGGAAGTTTTGAGGGCAATCCCTTGGCATTTAGTGGAGGAAATGGAGCAACAAACCACTCTTCGAATAACAGTGATGCGAATGGGAATCGGAATGGCGGTGGCGGTGGTGGTCGCATGGTGCGTGGGCTTGTGATCAAGGCTGTGTGTCTCATAGGGGGCGCTTTCCTTCTTCGCAAGATGACCAAGACCACCACACGCCGGGACCATGCTCGCATGGTTGCGCAGTCTCTCAGCGGAGAGAAGGTTCGTGATTCTTGAACCTAGTTCTCCATTGGGTGTTGCTTGTGTCCCTTACAGAGAACCAAGGATTAGGGCATGCACTGGTGCACGCCCAAACATAGGTAGTTGCACAAATTTTGGCCTAACTTTTTTGCCTTTCTTTTTGCCTCATCCCACCAGTTTTCAACTGAGCAAGCATCCAAAGACCCTATGACATATTTCAACCTCAGGTGATGCTTCAATCTCTAGCATTTGCTGCTCCTTTTCTGCACACCAGCTGTGCACTTGATGTGCCAAATTGTACATATATTATATTTGTCCAGATTGAATTCTCAGAGTTGCAAGTTCAAGGAAACCTAGAATTGGAAGAAAATTGTGCATCTGTATGTGTCCAGGTTAAAGTCTGAGAGTTACAAGTTCAAGAAAACGTAGAATTGGATGCAAATTGCCCATCGATATGTGTCTAGGTGAATTCTCAGAGTTGCAAGTTCAAGGAAACCTAGAATTTGAAACAAAGCACATCTACATGTGTCCTGGTCAAGTTCTCAGAGTTGCAAGTTCAAAGAAACCTAGAATTGGAAGCAAACTGCACATGCATAATGTGTCCAGGTTAAGCTCCCAGAGTTGCAACTTCAAGGAAACCTAACACTAGTTATCACTTGTGTTTGGTCTCTCCATGGGAAGAAGGTTCACACGTTGTCATTGAGTGCGATGAAACATTTATCATTCTCTGACATGCATGGTGGGTGGGGGGGGGAGCCAGGCTATTGACCTGTCCAGCTACCGTTCTCATTGATGGAACCAGGGTTCTGTACTTTGAGCAGGTCTAAACCTCTTGACCTCTTGACAATAGAGTAAATAACAAGCCATGTAGAGTCAGGTTGTGCATTGCATTCTCTGATCTTGCTTCCAGTTATTGCAGTGCTTGATAATAAAGTAATTAGACAACCGTATCAAATCTTAGAGTTAGTTGTGTACTGCTTCTCTCTGATCTCACTTCCAGTAATCACAACATAGTGAATAGGGTATCCTTGATTCAACCTTTGGTGTTGAAAGTAATTTTTTTTCTCTAAAAGTTGCTAGCTGTCGTTGGCAATGGATCAGGCTTTTTGGAGAACACCGGACAGGCCATATCGTCAGGTAATTGTCCCAACAGTATGTGGGAGTGTAGATTGAGGTTTCCATAAAGTTCATATTGTGTATCATTTCAAGTATAACTTGCACTGTTATGATGAAGTGGTCAGATGAGACATACCTTATGATTGGTTCTTATGGGCAGCTGGTGCTTCTGCTGTGCAGAGGTTCTATATGGTGAAACCTTGCCCAAAGGAAATGAAATGTGATGTGGAGGTGAATTACTTGCTTGTCCTGGATTTTGAACTGTACCATTCCCTCCATGTTTGTTCAGTATTATTTCAGCTTTGTCATCCTTTGATGTGTGGCTCTGTGGTCATGCAGTTTAAATTAGGTTTAGGGGCTTGACTGCAGGTGAAATAACATTGATTCCAGGATTGAGATGGTTTGCTGCCAGGTTGGATCATATGCAGTGCGAGATATTGAGGAGTACAGGAATTTTTGTGATCGTCCAACCAACCAGCGCCCACAACCAGAGGATGTAGTTGGTGTAAGTAGACTGACAACTGCTTGCTTCTAAACTAGAAGAGAGTCAGAATAGAGCTCACCCAATGTGTTATTATGCCAAAATTTTCACGGTGATATATTGCAGTAAGTCATTTAGGTTATTTGGGAATGGTCTGACCAGCAATGAGATTATGAAGTAAACACTCATGAGATTTTGTGAAAAGTTTAGGGTGGTGGAAATTATATTGCACTCATGCAGGACATTGGGGAGCATCTCACAACTGTGTATCTATCACACTGCGAACGTGGTCGACGGTGTTTGTATGAGGGATCCACTCCACCTGGAGGGTTTCCTAATTCTTGGGTAATTGTCCTCAGCCCCCATGTGCTTGAATTGTGGTTACTTCCTCAATTCTGTTCAATTTTTTGTTGTTCTTTGTCTTGAACTTCTCTCCTGTTTTTTCTTCTTCCCAGTTCTTCAGTCCTTATCTGGAATTCTCTCTTTGACTTCAAGAAAAGTTTTGAACCTTGTTCTGGTTGTCCTAATGTCTTGATTCTCATGAGTTATATTATATTCAATGTGGCATTTTGACATCCCCCTCCAGTAAACATTGCCACAAAGTTTATAATATGACAATAGCACATCTTGTCTATGTCTTGCAGAATGGTGCCACAAGGTGCACATCTGAACTGACACTCTATAGGAACAACGAAATCCATTGTTGGGACCGTGCATATGATGATGATGGTAACCAGGTACGTGTTGAACAATTTTACCTTTTTGTAGGAAAGACCATACCATTTGGAGGCCCTAAGTCAAGAGAAAGAAACTACATTCTTCACCAAGTCTTTTGCGGTCAGGGGCTGATATGTTCAACTTCATGGCATCTTGTGCAAGGACAGGTTTGGGGAGTGAGACAAGGACCGTATGAGTTTAAGACTGGATGCTCATCTTATCCCAGAAGATCCTTACTTGAGTCTGGCATTTCCACCACGTTCACTACAAGGAAAATTAATGATAAGTCAGGGGCTCCCTTGATGACATAGCCATTTAACCATACAACTATTTGGTCACATGCCCCCTGGATGGCAAAGTACGGTGTGATGAGGGTTTTCTATTCTGCTTTTAGCTCTTGATTTGGATTTCTTTTACAATTGTATATGTACAACTCGCAGAGGCGCATAGTGTGTACAGAGAGTGTTTTGTTTGCAAGTAAACCTAAGATGATATGAAAGTTCCAGCAGCCTTTGTCACCCTTCAGCCAATCCATGGAAGTATTATCTCATGTTTCAACCCTCGGGGCTTCTGTACATTTTTGCTCAAGAAATCCTTCCAGTGGTAGGAACTCTGACCATACTTGAGACCCTCTTAAAGGACAGCTGTGTTCAAGCTATGTCTATTGGGGTGATGCCTCTTGCGAACTACAAATTGCAAAACAATGCAGTGTAATAAAAGGTCCTCAAGCATGGGCAATGCATTACCAAGACGGTTGTAGTCTGTATTGTGTCTTCAGTATGAATACCAGAAATTCAGTTACTGCTTTCACCTGCAATTTATTGAATCAGTTCTGTCACTGCCACTTTCTGTTGCTTATGAATGGTGTTTCCACATCTGCCTGAATGACAACAATCAAACCCCATGTAACGCCTTCTGTACTCTCCCTATCCTTAAAGCTTGCAAGTACAGTAGGTCCCACAAGTGTAGTAGCACCTGGGACAATAAACTGGCCTCCACACTCTGCTGTAATGAGGGCTTTAACGTAAACTCCAACAGAAGCATGGCTCAGTTCAACGTTTCATTTTGCTATATACCCTAGACTGGTTCATGGCGTCATTCAAGTGATTCTGCTTGAAGGTCATGCATTCTGGATTACACCAGACAATGTTTGAACCCAATCTAGAATTGGTCACTGCATCAAGAAGTCATCTGAATTGTAGAAGATTAAAAGATATTTGTTCTTGAGGAAATCAGTCAGCTGCAGTCACTCCTGTTTGCAATTTTACACCAATAGAGTAAACTCACACATTATCAAGAGATAATGAGCACCTATTCTTTTTGTCTTATCGTTTGAGAATTTGTGATGGATGGACAGGACTTCATCAGGATGGTGTTTTCAAGGCTTCCAAGCTCTTGCTTACCATGGTTCCTCATTCAACAGCTGGTCAGAGTTGTTCTCAATCCTACTTATGCTACAAATACTTAAAGTTTTGCTGCTGCTGCTTCTAACGCCGCATTTCCTCCACGCGCTTCGGCATCCACCTCTTGATGAGAGATGAGAGATGATCGATCATCTCGTCCACAATTTGAGTTGGTTCGCGAACTTCAACACATGACAAACATCCGAATTCCACTATTATCTCTCTCTTCCCCTCCGTTACAAAGATCTCTCGACATAAACAAAATTCATACGCAAACTACTGTCATTCTTTGTTGTTTGATCGATGAAGCAACACAGCAAATGGATATACCCACTTCAGTAAAGTTCAGACCGGATAAGCGGACAATCTACAAATGAATCATGCAAGTAGCTCCTGCAATTGTGTATGAATGCGAAGCTTCTTTCCTACTGTAGTCTGTGATCTCTCGGCAAAAAAATGGCGTCAATTAGCTTCTGACATCAAGACGGAGATTGCAAAGTTCGAGATGTTTTGTCTCGCAGTTTTCGTGGTCCCGCAACAGGTGCTAAGGTTTTAAGGTAAGGTAAGGTGCACATTGTTTTTTGTCATGCCCAGTGTGCATACGTGCGCTTATAAGCTACTCCAGCATCTGGCTGCTTCGCTGATGGGATTGAAGGAAGACGAAGCACGATTTGTCTGAAGGTAAGGACGACAGATTGAACACGCTTGGCTTGGTTTTGCAATTTCTTGTTTCCTCGCTTCAAGCTACAAGTCGGCAAGGTATGCGATCCGCTGTTTCTCATCATCTGGATTTTCCTCCCGATTTCTCCCACTTTGACTAGTCAGTTTTTTCAATTATCAGTAGAAGTCAATAGGTTTTCGCGGATCATGCAAGCAGTAGAGGAATCGAGCTGTGTAAAGAGCCTTCTTCTCCCCTTTCTCTATCACTTGTTTTCCACTTGCGCAAACAGATTGGATCTTGTCTTGCTGTGGATTGCAAGGGGGGAATTCTCAAGGCTTTGTTTTGGAATTCATGTTGAGATTGGAAAGTGTTGGAAGGCTGAGAAACTTCCAAAGTTCTTCAGGGAAAATTTGGTACGCAACTTTGGCTTGCTATTGCCACAAGAGATTGTTACCTTATGAAAGGCGGCAGTAGTCCTGATACAGGTGATGAGATCATTGGCAGATGAAGAGTTGTCTTCTTTGGAGGATTCAGCAGTAGCTTACCTTGTTGTGTATTCCAGTGCCTAAAATTGTTTTCAGATTTTGATTTTATCGGAGCTTTGCTGCTGGTGGCTATGGCATGGTTGCAGATGATTGACGACACAGAGTTAGGGTTTGTTGTAAACTTCTTGGGGATATGCATATTTGTGCTGGTGGTTGCATACCATTATGTGATAGCGGATCCCAAGTACGAGGCGCACTAACAAAGTTCCACGTCTCCTCGATGAGCAGCAAAACATGATGGAGTTGCTGTTTTTCCTCCCATGGCAAGGAGGACAAAGTCTTCTTCTTCAACTAAGGACAGACCACTAACCTGAGGACAAACCTACATCAATATGGGAGAGCTTTATCATTTGCTGGCAACTGAGGAGCACAAGAATTTATGATGCAGTAGTGGGTGGTTCAAGACCATATCAAGTGCAGTTTACAAATTTGTTGTGAACATCTGAACTTGGTTGTACCACGATAGTAACACAAAACGTATTATGGAATAGAAGTCTCCTTGTCTAACATCTGTTTGTTGAGGGCATATCTATCTATGTCTATCTAGTCTGCATCACATACTTCTTCATGTTCTGCTCATCATGATTTCCTTCATCTTCAACCAGACTTTATGCCAGCCTCACCATGCCTTTGCACTGTTCATTCTTTACACCATGTGCAAAAACTTGCACCTTGCCTTTCAATGTCTGCCATGAGTGCTAACTGATATTGTTCATCTGTCCCAGACCCATCTTCTTTCAGTCTTGTTTTGCTCTGATTATACTTGGATGCAGAACAACAGTCGATGCAAGTTATAGCTGTGAATTATTGGAAAGGGTGATTTGGAGTGCTGAGAATTCACTGCACAACTGCATTCACTTGAGTTCCACTGCACAAAGTGAGCTAATCAATTGGATTAGCATGACTAGCTGAGACATGGTCTAGGGTTGTTGAGAGACAAAACAAGGGGTAAGATGGGACCTTCCATAGAGGATGGGTTGGCTAGGAAAGAAATATGGATGAACAAGAGAGGGGTGGGTATGTTACAATGCAGTGATTTATTAGAGTAATGTGTTCTGCGAGGGCTGACAATGTGTGAGATTGTGGGTTGTATGTGAAGGAATGGGAACACATTATATTGGCGAAGGGTGCTTGATAGCAAGAGGTAGGTAATGTGTGAGATTGTGGGCTGTATGTGACGGAATGGGAACACTTCATATTGGCCAAGAGTGCTTGATAGCAAGAGGTGGGTCATTAAATGTTCAGTGTTAAAGATATCCTCTCTTTTTGGAACTTGGAATGGGCAAGTCAAGGTAGGGTGTATTCTCAAAAATCAAAGAACTTGACAACATTGGAAATGTTCTAATGTTATAAAAGCTATCTGGAAAGTGCCCCAGATACAGGATGAAATTGCTCATTAGGGGTCATGCAAGGGTTGAAATGTTCAGTGAGCATCAAAAATGTAAATTAATTTGCATTGGGTGTGGCAATGAAGACAAAAAGTATTTTAGCACTTTCTTCACATGTGTTAAAAGGAGTTTGGTTTTGACTGTGGTGCTCAAGGTAAATTTTGAGCAAGTAGCTTATCCTTTGCTTGCTAGCACACATTTCACAATCACATTAAATGTCAAGCACAATAATCTCATGCTGAGTTTTGATGTTTGGTCAAGTTTGGTCAAGCTTGTATGAAACTTTATGGATAACATCAAAGTGGGGTGAGGGAAAAATAAGGTTTCAGAAAGGTACAAAATAAGGGTTAGATTGGGCATGGCTTTTAAGAAAAACTCTAATTTATAGATGAAGCTTTCTATGGTGTAAGAGGGTAGGGATGGATAGGCTAAAGGAATTACATGTAAAATATAACAAAATTCAAATGTTTATGAAGGCAAAAGGAGAATACTAGCCCATATAACCTTAGTATCTATGATGCGAGTTGGGTTTTAAGATGAATGGAGGTTTAAATATATAGAAAATGTAGTTGAAAATGGAATGTGAGAAAGGGTGGGTAATCAAGTTGAGTGGATATACATAAACAAAATTGGTTAAGAACTACTCGGTGTATAAAATATATAAAATATATAAAAATTTGAATAGGTACTTGATATTGTTGAGATTTTAATAATGGTGACAACCAACACAAGCTCTAGGATTTAGACTAAGTTATATGTGAATTTTTGTGATTTCTAGACCAAAAGGTTTTGAATTTGTTGAAACCACAATTGGAACCAAATATCGCAATTATGTAATTTTCAAACTTGAATTAGAACTTGTGCTAAGGGTGTTGTCTCATCTTAAATAGGTTCGAGTTCACAGTGGCATTCACTAGGAGTAGCCTAGCAAGTCTTGATTTGATCTACTCCTGGGAATGGTTTGTGTAGAAATGGGGCTTTTGTTTGTCTTCGCTTTGGGATCATTTTGCTTCGGAGCTCTTTCTCTCTCTTTCTTGTTGACAAGGAGCGGCGATTGAAGCGAAGAAATTGCCAACTTGATCAACATGCCACATTCAAAGGGTTCTTTTTAGGGTAGGGCTTTTGGTGGGGACGTTGTGAGACAGCTTCAAGGATCGAGGGTGCATTGCTCTGTCTAGAGTCGAGTGCAGAGTGGATCGCGGGTCTCGGCCGGCGGCAGGGGTTAGCACGAATAGATCGATTCGGGCTTTACAGGAGCTACGCAGAGTGACATCGTTGTTCTCTTGGGGAGCAAGGGTTCCTTCTCACTGTTTTATTCTGATATGGAGTGTCTACTGAGAGATGTGTTCCAGGAATGTGAAACTGTGGCGAAGAATGTAGACCTTCGATGTAAGAAGGTCCAGTTTAAAAAATCCTTGTGCAGACTCATTGCAAACCTATACTTGCTTTGCATCGACGAAGTACACATGATTTTATTCTGGAAATCTTCAAGAATCAATCCTAACTGCGAAACAGCTCTGGTGGAATTGCGGCGCGCGATGTTGTGCGGCCAAACGTTGGTCACAGACTGGAGCCGCAACGATTGGTGGATGTCAGTGATCACCTCGTCCGGTTCCGCATCGCTCGAAATGGCGGCATTCCTCAACCTGAGAGACGTTCTCCTATGTGTCAAGGTGTTGATTGCGATTGCAACTGGAAGCGGCGTATCGCGATTGCAAGTTAAACTTACAGACTTCAGCGTGCCAAAGTTGAACCTGTATGACTCTGGGTGGTCCAGTGTCTCAAGTGTCCGCGAAGTGTCTGAGAAAAATGAGTATAGCTTGCTGCGTGCTTTAAAAGCAGTGTCTGAGAATGACATGGATAGCTTGCTGCGTCATATAGAACAATACTCGCAACGTTATTTTATCACCACTAAGTCTGCTAAGCTTGCAAGACACCTGCTAGGAAAACTCAAGGCAGAGATTTCCAATGATGGGCACCCTCCACACTTGATAGAATATGATGATGTGCGGCCCAATATTGACGAGCCTCTTGGAGCAGGAGCAAGTGGAGCAGTGTACAAGTGTGACTTCCTTGGAAGGAGGGATCTGCTAAGGTTTTGATCCGCGACATTACAAACAGGAAGGCAGTGGAAAATGAAATAAATCTGCTTTCAAGGGTGCGACACCCAAACGTGGTTCGCTTCATAGGCTACACGTACAAGGAGACTCGGAATGTCATTGCTACAGAGCTCATGAGCAAGGACTTACGGACCTATGTCATTGTTACAGAGCTCATGAGCAAGGACTTACGGACCTACTTAGACGAGAAGAAGAAAGCCAGTCGAGAAGGACAACCTCCTCTTTCACTGCTTTTAGCTATCAACATCATGCTACAGATAGCTGACGGCATGAAACACCTGCATGAGAGTGGGGTGGTGCACCGTGACCTCAAGTCAAATAATGTTCTTGTAAATGTTGTGGATGATCAGGATGGGTCACCCCTTTCCTCGTCACTTGTGCAAGTTAAACTTACAGACTTTGGCATGTCAAAGTTGCACCTGCATGACTCTGGGTGCTCCACATGGATGGTGGGTACAACCAAGTGGAGAGCACCTGAAGTATTTGAAGATGAGGAGAACAGAGAGAAATACACGAACTCAGCAGATGTTTATAGCTTTGGTATCATTTTTTCTGAGGTCCTCACTGGGAAATGCCATTCCAAGGCATACCGCACACAAATCTTCTTCAGAGAATTCGAGATGGGAAGCGGCCTTCTTTACCACATGTGGACTATTGTCCTGATTACCTATCTGAGCTTATTAATAAGTGTTGGGCCACAAATCCTCGAGAGCGTCCTAGGTTTCCTGAAATCTGCCAATTGTTAGTAGATTGCAAGCAGAGGATTCTGATGCAGTCACATCTTGTCTCTTCCAGATCTTCACAACGGAGCATCCTGGAGGAGAAGGGTTTAGGGTGCTTGGAGGTGGATTCTCATTGTTTGGGGGGCTCTGCTAGCCATCAGATTGGGGTCTGGGATGGGAAGCCCAGTAACAGTCATGGCGGTGCTATTTGTGAGAATGAGAAGTTTGCGTATGGGTATGGAATGCTTCAAGGGAGAAGTGCTTCTATGGAGGATTTCTTTCAAGGAATGATGACCATGAATGACGTTCAGGCAATTGGATTGTTTGGAGTGTTTGATGGACACAATGGTTTGAGGGCAGCAGCGTATGTGAGCGGCACCTCTTTGATAACTTGTTGCGGCATCGTAAATTTTTGGACGACATTAAACTAGCCATAGCTGAGACCTTCCAACAGACTGACCAAGATTACTTGTGGTCAGAGATCAATCACATGGATGCCACATCAACAGCTTGTACATGTCTTGTGGTGGGTGACCGTTTGCTAGTTGCAAATATTGGTGATTCTAGGGCTGTCGTTTGCAGAGGTGGTGAGGCAGTTGCTCTGTCAATTGATCAGACACCAAATCGAACTCATGAAAGAAAATGTATTGAGGATGCAGGAGGTGTTGTAGAAGGTTTGTCTAGAGTATCCCGTGCATTTGGTGCCCGATCATTGAAGCGGTATGTTGTGGCTGACCCTGAGATTCAGGAGTATGATATTGAGGAGGGAGTGGACTTTCTGGTTCTAGCAACAGCTGGACTATGGAATATGTTGTCAAACCAGGAGGCAGTGTCAATGATAGAGTTCCTGGTGGATCCTGTAAAGGCTGCTATGGTGCTTGCAGAGGAAGCCTACCGCAGAGGAAGTGCTGACAACATCACTTGTGTGATCATCTGTTTCAGTCACATCCATTGATTGCTGGTCCATCTGGTTGTTTAGAAGGGTAGCATGTGCAAATCTGGCACCCGGTTGTGATTGCCAGTTAAATATTGCTGCTATGCATCAATTCTGAAATCCTCTCAACTAGACACATTTACCCAGTGTTTCAAAGTTTTTCTTTGTTGGAGATGATGACACATGACATTAAGTATTATGCTGAATACCTTTCAGTTAGTTGAGACAATTAGAGAAGAATATGGAACTTTATAGTGCATACTTGTAGGTAGTAGATTCAGTGGGATTTGCATGTATCCTGCAACAATCCATATAAGGTAATTTCCTTCCCTCTTTTGTTTATGTTGATGTGAACACTTGATAGGAACTTTTAAGGACAGGTGGCTTTTACCGACACTAGCTCTAAGGATTTGAAATGATCTCCTTTCCCCTTTATTCACTGGTGGCCAATAGTTTGCTCCTTTTGATCTAGAGATATTGGATGCAGCTGCTTCTCTTATATCACAGCTAAATGTTTTCACAGGCAGTTACTTTAGTTCCATGAGATCCACAATGTTAGAAGCCTTCAACCTCTTCCCCTTTGATGATAAAACTTGTGCGTGGGATGAAGGATCCACCATGAGAGTTGGGCAGCAGAGGGGGGGGGGGGATGATTCCAAATCCATAGGGCTATTTGAAGGACCTGATGGGTGAGGAAGACTTAGATGCATGCATGGTAATCAACAATAAGTGATTGTAGTGCTCAAATTCTTGAACAACAAAAGCACACAACTAATGAAACCAACCCATATTTCATTCCAGCCACACCAAATCTAGGCTGGAAGAAGCTCTCAACACCAAGAACTACTCATTGCTCCAACAAAATACTTGTGTAAGCATGTTTGCAAGGACATAATACGCCTTAAAGAGCACAGAGGGACTCACTTTTTGCATAGGAAGAATCCGAATTGACACCAACTGCCAACTTGTGTAATTCTTTATTTTGTCCCTTCTCACTATGGGAGCGCACCTTACAAGTGAGCCCTTTAGTGGTGCTCCCATTTTGTTTATGCAAGGTTTTGAACTTGAAATTTGAGTAGTCTAAGGAATTTACCATTAACATTATGTAAATTTTGTTCATTTGCAAATTTGCCTAACTATTCGACATACACACAAAATGCACCCGCACTTTAATGATATGTATGTATGTTTCCATGCTTGAGTGAGATTTAAAGACACTTAAATACCTACACGATAAATAATTAAAAATTGTGTTCATAGAGTATCCCATCAGAAAGGAATGTCAGAGGCACTTCCACCAACCTTAAACTAACCTAAAAAACGAAGAGGTGTCAAAAGCACTTAAACGAGGGACTTTAGTCCTGGAAAATGTTAGCTTTTAAGGGGTTTATTCAGAGGTTTACTCATTTTCTTTGCTTTGTGAAGAAAAGAAGTAGAAATTGAAAAGGCGGAGCAAAAGATAAGCCAAGCAAAAATGAATCATTTTTTATATTAGCTTGTAAAGTGAAAATATTCGAGCCAAGCAAGATCAAAATGGGGCAGCAACAATATAAAAAAAGTCATTCGACTAAAATCTTGGAGGCCATGTTTTTTTGTTTGTTTTAGCTTAGATGAACGATAATAAATTACGAAAAACCCTTTTCCATGAAAGAAGAAGGGGCCTACATCCCTTAAGAAAAAAATGCTCCAGAGAAATGTCAAAGGAGGCGTTGGAATGGAAAAGCACTGAAAATTTTACTTATAGTTTAAGAAGGAGGTCTATCGAAAGAAATTCATCGGGGCACATTATCGTTTTTCATCAAGGACGTGGATGAAAGCATCGTAGAGGTAGAAGGCTCATGGGTCGTAAACTCCTTTTCTCAAAGAAGAAGTAATAATGATATTTGTCGAATAAGCATTAGCAATAGCTTTTGGTTTTGCTCTCAAGTTAATTGAATCTTTAGAGATCTTTAGAAAAGTAATTTCTTGTGATTTATTATTCCTTTCAAAAATGTTAGTTATTGTAGTTTTTATAAAGGAAATTTTTGAACCCGAACGTAGCAAAGAAAGCTTGAAAGTTGAAGTAGGAAAAAAAAATTATGTGCCTTTCACTTATATATTATTTAGTGATCAATTGGAAGTTGGCACTAAAGGCATGTTAGTAGACAATAAGTTAGTGAAAAATAAAAAAATGTTTCTTTTCTTTGTTGGCTAAACAAAAGCCAAAAGGGCGCAACAAAAAATTCCTTTTTTTCTATGCCCTCTACCTTCATGGGTAGAAAGCTGGCACCCTTCGACCCCCCCCCTTTTTTTTTCTTTTCAATTGATGTTGCCATTAAAGCCATATTGTTAGCTATTTGAGCTAAGCCTAAATATGCTTTGAATGTAGATGTTTCCAAGTGTTTTAAATGCATCAACCATGAATCCCTCTTAAACAAACTCAAAACTCTACCTATTCTACCCAAACACGTAAAACCGTGAGACAACTTGAATTTTAAATTATTATTATTTTTTAACTACTCATGCTATGCATACAGGAGCATCAATGTAATCATAATGTCATACTTAATGATGTAGATGATAACCTTGGGCTTTAAGGTGGCAATGTAAATCTTTTCCTATAAGATTAAATGTGGTGATAACTTTTCTTTCCAATGTACCGAAGGTACATAACCTTTTCCCTAACATAGTTAAGGTGACGATAATCCCATGATCCATTCTGAATTATTTACATGTTGGCGATGTGGCTACATTCATTGAGAGAATACCGTAGTTTTGGCGAAGTTTTTATTTTTGAACCTCATTTTTCCTTAAGGCTTTCAGTTGGATCATTTTTAAAAAAAGCAATTCGGCACTTTTTAGCCCCAAAAAAAAGAGTGTTTGAAAGAATTTAAATAGCTCATTCCCAAGATGAAGAAAAGAACCTCATGGATGAAAAGATGGAATCTCTTCATGAAGAAGCTAGAGAACTTACAGGACAAGGCCTCCCTGGGCTACTTGAGCATCAAGTTGGGAGTTACCTCGCATCCATATTGGATGAAGAATGTCCTCGTCCCATCCAGTCGCCCTAAGAAAGTAGCTGCATTACTTTACCATGTTCCCAGGCCGCCCCTCAAAGGATTCACTGCGTTCCCAAGAGTGGTTCTCTCCGTGGAGAACGAGCATTGGGAAACATAGTGAACCAAGCAGTCTTTTTTTTTAAATTACTCCTTTTAAAGAAAATATGCAGTCGGATAGTGGAATGCAGCGTTTTTTTTATCGTGGTTAAAAAATAGCCAAAATGCTATGGAAAGACATGGGTGCTTAAAAGTATTAAAGGAAAAAAAAAGTGGGATAATTTTTTCAAAAACCCAAAATTAAATGGCATTTTATGGTGTATACATTAAACGATCACATTGAAAGGTTAGATCGTCGCACAAGAACTCAAAGAGTGCAAATTAATTCATCACATTTCTCATATAATATATGGTAGGGCTAAGATTTCATTGGCCATACTATTTACCAATTTGCGAAAAAAAATTTGTCATGCATGTCTCACAATTGTGTTCACTTTTCACATTGAACAAGTTATGTTCCCTAGAAAATCCATAATTTCCGTCCCAGGGAAGTTGAAGCAAGGGAAATTTAATGCCCTTCATTAGTAATGCGCTTTTTCTTGGGCCACGGCATTATGTCGTCGTACTCGCCTAATTTAATTACTCAAAAAGGACAGAAACAATCGGTAAACGCGTGCGAGACGACGAACTTGGCTTCTTCCGCTAAGACACTTTACGAAACTCACGCTGATAGGGCCTTTCTCAGCAAGTTCGTAATGCATAATAAGCAAGCACTCTCGAATTTTTTTTCCTGCAGCGTTGCGATTCTCAACTCTATTTGAGGCGATCCAAGCACGACTCCGCGCTTGCAATGCACAGTGTTATGTGTTTGTCTTATCCACTATGTGCGTTGGAGAGACGAAAGATTTGGGATTTTGGGGGACTTGGGAATTTTCACAGTGGCGATCACTAGTAGTAGCCTAGCAAGTCTTTGATTTGATCTATTCCTGGGAATGGTTTGTGTAGACAAGGCGCTTTTGTTTGTCTTCGCCTTGGGCTCATTTTGCTTCGGGAGCTCTTTCTCTCTCTTTCTTGTTGACAAGGAGCGGCGGTTGAAGAGAAGAAATTGCCAACTTGATCAACATGCCACATTCAAGGGTTCTTTTTAGGGTAGGGCTTTTGGTGGGGACGTTGTGAGACAGCTTCAAGGATCGAGAGTGCATTGCTCTGTCCAGAGTCGAGTGCAGAGTGGATCGCGGGTCTCGGCCGGCGGCAGGGGTTAGCACGAATGGATCGATTCGGGCTTTACAGGAGCTACGCAGAGTGACATCGTTGTTCTCTTGGGGAGCAAGGGTTCCTTCTCACTGTTTTGTTCTGATATGGCGTCTCAACTGAGAGATGTGTTCCGGGAATGTCGAGCTGTGGCGAAGAATGTAGACCTTCAATGTAAAAAGGTCCAGTTTAACAAATCCTTGTGCAGACTCATTGCAGACCTATACTTGCTTTGCACCAACCAATTATACATGCTTGTATTCCGGGATTCTTCAAGAATAAAGCCTGCCAGCAAAACAGCTCTGGTGCGCGATGTTGTGCGGCCAAATGTTGGTCACAGACTGGAGCCGCAACGATTGGTGGATGTCAGTGATCACCTCGTCCGATTCCGCATCGGTCGGAATGGCGGTATTCCTCAACCTGAGACAAGTTCGCCTATGTGCCGAAGTGTTGATTGCGATTGCAACTGATTTCGTACCGCTATGGTTTCCGGAAGACGGCTGTTGTTTACATGTCTCGCTATCAGGTGCCTGTGCCCACGAAGTGTCTCAGATAGACGTGCAAAGCTTGTTTCGTGATTTTGAGAAAGAACTGGATAGCTTGCTGTGTGCTTCAAAAGAAGTGTCTGAGAAAGACATGGATAGCTTGCTAAGTCATATAGAACAATACTCGCAACGTTATTTTATCACCACTAAGTCTGCTAAGCTTGCAAGACACCTCCTAGGAAAACTCAAGGGAGAGATTTCCAATGATGGGCATCCTCCACAATTGATTGAATATGATGATGTGCGGCCCAATATTGATGAGCCTCTTGGAGAAGGAGCAAGTGGAGCAGTGTACAAGTGTGACTTCCTTGGAACGAGGGCAGCTGCTAAGGTTTTGATCTGCAACATTACAAACAGGAAGGCAGTGGAAAATGAAATAAATCTGCTTTCAAGGGTGCGACACCCAAACGTGGTTCACTTCATAGGCTACACATACAAGGAGACTCGGAATGTCATTGCTACAGAGCTCATGAGCAAGGACTTACGGACCTATGTCATTGTTACAGAGCTCATGAGCAAGGACTTACGGACCTACTTAGACGAGAAGAAGGAATCCAGTGGAGAAAGACAACCTCCTCTTTCACTGCTTTTAGCTATCAACATCGTGCTACAGATAGCTGACGGCATGAAACACCTGCATGAGAGTGGGGTGGTGCACCGTGACCTCAAGTCAAATAATGTTCTTGTAAATGTTGTGGATGATCAGGATGGGTCCCCCCTTTGCTCCTCACTTGTGCAAGTTAAACTTACAGACTTTGGCATGTCAAAGTTGCACCTGCATGACTCTGGGTGCTCCACACGGATGGTGGGTACAACCAAGTGGAGAGCACCTGAAGTATTTGAAGATGAGGAGAACATAGAGAAATACACGAACTCAGCAGATGTTTATAGCTTTGGTATCATTTTTTCTGAGGTCCTCACTGGGGAAATGCCATTCCAAGGCATACCGCACACAAATCTTCTTCAGAGAATTCGCAATGGGGAGCGGCCTCCTTTACCGCATGTGGACAATTGTCCTGATTACCTATCTGAGCTTATTAATAAGTGTTGGGCCACAAATCCTCGAGAGCGTCCTCAGTTTCCTGAAATCTGCCTAATGTTGGTAAATTGCAAGCAGAGGATTCTGATGCAGTCATCTTGCAGATTTTCAAAATGCAGGATCCTGGATGCAACAACTGACCCCAAAATTTCTCGTGAGTGTTTTGAGTGTTTCATGATGGTTTTAGGGCAGCAGAGTATGTGAAGGACCACCTCTTTGATAACTTGTTGCAGCATCCTAAACTTGTTGAAAACATCAAACTAACCATAGCTGAGACCTTCCAACAGACTGACCAAGAATACTTGAGCACAGAGTTCAATGAGAGTCACATGGATGCCACATCAACAGTTTGTACATGTCTCGTGGTGGGTGACCATTTGCTAGTTGCAAATATTGGTGATTCTAGGGCTGTCATTTGCAGAGGTGGTGAGGCAGTTGCTCTGTCAATTGATCAGACATTGAACTCATGAAAGAAAACGTATTGAGGATGCAGGAGGTGTTGTAGTAGAAGGTTTGTCTAGAGTATCCGGTGCAGTTGGTGCCCGATCGTTGAAGCAGTATGTTGTGGCTGACCCTGAGATTCAGGAGTATGATATTGATGAGGGAGTTGATTTTCTGATTCTAGCAATGGCTGGACTATGGAATGTGTTGTCGAACCAGGAGGCAGTGTCAATGGTAGAGTCCCTGATGTTTCCTCAGAACGCTGCCAAAGAGCTTACAGGCGAAGCCTACCACAGAGGAAGTGCTGACAACATCACTTGTGTGATCATCCGTTTCAGTCACATCCATTGATTGCTGGTCCATCTGGTTGTTTAGAAGGGTAGCATGTGCAAATCTGGCACCCAGTTGTGATTGCCAGTTAAATTTTCCTATAGGATTAAATGTGGTGATAACTTTTCTTTCCAATGTACCAAAGGTACATAACCTTTTCCCTAACATAGTTAAGGTGACGATAATCCCATGATCCATTCTGAATTATTTATATGTCGACGATGTGGCTACATTCATTGAGAGAATACTGTAGTTTTGGCTAAGTTTTTATTTTTGAACCTCATTTTTCCTTAAGGCTTTCAGTTGGATCATTTTTAAAAAAAGCAATTTGGCAATTTTTAGCTCCCATAAAAAAAAGTGCTTGAAAGAATTTAAAAGTAGCCCATTCCCAAGATGAAGAAAAGAACCTCATGGATGAAAAGATGGAATCTCTCCACGATGAAGCTAGAGAACTTACAGGACAGGCCCCCCCCCCCCCCCCTCGGACTACTTGAGCATCAAGTTGGGAGTTCCCTTGCATCCATAATGGATGAAGAATGTCCTCGTCCCATCTAGTTGCCCTAAGAAAGTACTTGCATTACTTTACCATGTTCCCAGGCCGCCCCTCAAGGGATTCACTGCGTTCCTAAGCAATCATTTTAAAAAATTACTCTTTTTAAAAAAACTACTGGGTACCCGTGACGGTCGGACACGATCAGCTCGTGCCTGCAAGCCCGCGTTGTTGCAGTTGGCTCTGAGGACCTAGGTTTCAGAACTTCGATAAATGGACACTGGGTTTCACGTTCAAGACTTGGGTTTCAGGACCTCGACAGACGCATAGACAGACGCACGTAATAAGCGACTTTATATATAAGACTAGTGTGTACCCTATGCGTAATGCACAGGTGTGTTAAAAAACACTGGAATGTCTGAATCAGAGACATTTCCCTTGCGTTGTTTCATTTGTTTGCATTCCCTTTTTATGGTTTTTATGTTTTTACTTTTTTTTTGGTTTATGTTTGTTTCATGTTTTTATTTTTTCTATTCTTATTTTGTCTATCTTCATTTTTTCTATTTTCATGTATTTATTTATTTATTTATTTTGTTTTTATTTTCTTTTTCAAAAAGATTCTAGTTTTATAATTTTTGTTTGCCCTGGCCGCCCTACCTTGCCCTGCCCTGTCAGGTCGAAATCCCGTCAATGTCGAACCACGGCCCATCTCTGGCTAATCTTGGCAACGGCTTGTTGTCAATACATTAGGGCTCGTCATTTAGGACCTCGAACCACGTCTCGGCGAACCACGACCTATGACAAACTTAGCGCTATCAAAAAATCTTTTGTTGCTGCCGCGTTGCTGCATTTGGCTCTCGAGACCTGGATTTCAGGACCTGGCTCTCAGAACCTGGGTTTCAGGATTCAGACAGACAGACGCACAGACTAAGTGACTTTATATTAGTGGGTAACCCGTGGCTACACCACTCGAGCCACCCCGAACACTCTGTTAAGCTCTATTGTCTGCTTGGTTGTTTTTTGGTTTGTCTTCACACTACCAATCCAATCACAAAGGTTTGTTTTTGTAGCAAAGGTCCCCCCTCAAGGGCAAACCTTGGCACCCATGTTGGTACCTCCACCTTTTTTGAGTGAGGCATCTTTATGGTCATATTGAGCCCGAAAGATGTTAGATTTGAACTTGGAAACCCTGATTTTAGTCTCTAGCCCAGACATTTAGAAATAATTAAATGGATTTTGGGTAAATTGAGCACCCATCTTAGGTACGTCTACCTTTTTTTAAGTCAGGCCTCTTAGTGGTTATACCTACCTATTAAGCCCCCAAAGATGTTAGATTTGTACTCCAGAGACCTTGGATTTAGTCTAAGCACGGGACATTTACAAATAATTAAATGGATTTCAAGATTTTTACCATGGTACCAATGTGGGTAGCTAGTTCAGCCCAGGCTCTAACCCAACCCACCCACTTACCCACCCACCATTGGTTTTCTTTTAATTTTTTTGTTCTTCTTTTCCGGGGAAAGAGAGGGAGAGGAGAGGGGATGAAGTGAGGGTGGGGTGTTTTGGGGGAAAATTGTCCCATTTCTTTTTATCACTTAAAGACCTTGAATAAGGCCACTCTAGGAATTAAGGCCCTCTCACAACTTTTGCCTCATGCAGTCTTTAAAGAGACTGTGAGGGTGGGGTGTTCTAGAGCTGTGCATACTTACCGCGTGATGACATCTGCTGAACAGTAGAGCTGTGAGTCATCTGTGAATCATCTGGGAAAAGTGTTGTGCATGTTTTGTTCTGCTGCTTACCCTTTGTCAATCAAGAGCTTAACACAGCGCCCTGCAAGAAGATTAAATAACAGGCGGGTTCTCCCATACGAAATCTGTCCGTCTGTCCGGGTGTTCACGCTGGTTCCGTCGGCAGATTAAAACGCGAAACCGTCGCATCACGCATAGACAGACAGACGCACTACGTGAATTTATATATAAGACTAGTGGTGCCCGTGACCTTCGGACACTGTGAAGTCCCCCGTTTTCTTTAAACCCTGTTCATCTTTTAGTTTTTTTTGGAAACTTTTTTTTTTAATTTTTATTTTAATGCGTTTTTTGTTTTTTTAATTTTTTATTCATATTTTTTGTCATCTATTTTTTAATTTTCTTTTAAGATTATTTTATTGTATTTCATTTTTTGTTTCATGTTTAAATATATTTATTTTATATTTATTTTATTTTATTTTATTTTTAAGTGTTTAAAAAAAGTTTCTAATTGTTAAAGTGATGGCAGACGAAGAAGATTTTTTTTGAAACTTTTATTCTTTTATTTTTTATTTTAATGCATTTTCTATTTTTATTATTATTTTGTTTCATATTTTGTTTTATCTATTTTTTAATTTTCTTTTAGGATTATTTTATTGTATTTCCTTTTTTTGTTTCATGTTTAAATATATTTCATTTTATTTCATTTTTTGTATTTTGGTTTTTTTGTTTCATGTTTAAATATATTTCATTTTATTTCATTTTTTGTATTTTGGTTTTTTTGTTTCATGTTTAAAGAAGAAGAAGAATAGTTGGAGAGGAGAATCTGTCCGAGCCGAATCCCGTTTTCGAAATCCGGCTATCCAGGGCGGTTTCACCGGCGAATTAAAACGCGGAACTGTTATGTCAGACGGATAGACGCACAAACTAAGTGAATTAGCGTCAGGGCAGGGCAGGGCAGGGCAGGGCAGGGGTAGGGGCAGGGGGGGAGGGCAGGGCAGGGCAGGGCAGGGACAGGGCAGGGGACGGCAAGGCAAGGGGAGGGCAGGACAGGGGAGGGGCAGGGCAGGGCAAGGGCAAGGGCAGAGCAGGGCAGGGCAGACAGTAAAGTTTAACAGACCGTTCGGGGTTGCTGGAGTGGCGTAGCCACGGGTTACCCACTACTCGTTGATTAGGAAGGACGGGTTCCAACTTCTCACCCGTTGTTTCCGTCCCGTTCCCATGTGGACGACCTGACCTGACCTGACCCAGCCGTGGTTGACAATGCGATGTCACCAGTAGAACGCACCTTGCTGAGTATGCACCCATAGAGAAAAGTCTTGCCAGCCCCTCTCAGCCCATCAATAAAAAAGGTTTTGTCCACCGGCTTGGGGTCATGGACCGCGTTAATGACGTTGTCATAAATGGAGCGTTGTTGCTGATTTTGTAAAGGCACATCTCGAGCAAGCTGTTGAGTTTGTCGCGTCACATTGTATCTGGTCCGTTCCTCGGATACAGCAGCGTCCCCCCAGGGCAACCAGCTGTGCAGGGATAGGCAGCTCAAAATCCTCTAGGGTTTTCCCCCTTTGGGCCTGCAGTAATTGTTCCACTTCCCGCAAGCCCTGGTCAAGGATGGCCTGGTCCAGCTGCCCGTTGGGCGTCACCTGCGCGATGCAATCAGGGGCGGGGTTATAATCCAGAAGTGCACAATTATCCATGCTTACAGCTGTTAAGGAAATCTGGTCTACAATAGGATCTAGCAGCTCGTTGAGCACCACCTAGAGGAAATTGGCCTTAGGTTCAACAAACACATTAAATGAAATGTGTGGAATGAATTCAACAAATTGGTCGTTTGATATAGAAGTTTCCAGGCAATAGTTCAAAGAAGACACTAGAGCACAACTTATACCATCACAACCCAACGAAAGGGAGGCTTGTAATATACACTTCCTTTATGGAGGCCTTTTGGTCACTCACCTGACGCGCTTGGTGTAGGAAATCCTCCGTAAAGGCTCCCTTATGCCTGTCCCACAACCGCCCAGGATTGGTGATGTTGTTGAAGATGAGTAGGCTGGCAAAAAGCTGCCGGAAGCTTATGGGGAGTTGCACGCCAACAGCTTCTGAAAGGCACTGGTCCCATTCAACATCATCTTGTAGCAAGCCACGGGCAAGGCAGGTAGCTTTAAAAATGGGGTGCACAATTGTGGTGGGTGTGTGGGGCCAGTGGGTAGTTCTGAGGTCCTCAAAGCATGTGGCCCCTACAACGTGGGTAAGAAAAACTCGTAGATAATAACGCTCGCCCTCTAAAGTTTGCACAAAGTACATGTGCCTCACAGTTCCCAATGTCACATGATTATTTCGCCCTGCACCCCGCTGCCCCACTACCCTTTGTCGGAGGTGCCACGCCTTTTTGGGTTTGTTCCACACAGCGATTTCGGGATAATCTGGGTATAGTGTGGTCAGCGCAGCAGGTAGCGGCGGTGCAGGGTCGTTGTTGTTGCGTGCCAAAGTGGCTGCAGCCGCGTATTCAGATTTGGCCTTGCGATTGAAGTCACACCAAC
Organism: Sphagnum tenellum; assembly: GCA_963921925.1. NCBI lineage: Eukaryota > Viridiplantae > Streptophyta > Sphagnopsida > Sphagnales > Sphagnaceae > Sphagnum > Sphagnum tenellum. The sequence goes on along the minus strand of OY998142.1, from coordinate 26,062,064 downwards.
AAGTCAAAGTGGTGGAGTTGTTGCGCATCATGGCTTCTCCAACCGTGGTCCCCTTAGGAAAGTAAGTGGTCTGCTCATTAGGGAGATGAACAGCCAAGCGGTAAACATAGGGGTGCATGCCATGCAAATCAAAGGCAAAAAGTCGATGGCAAGCTTCGCTAGCACTAACATACCGCCCATCGAGGTAATTTTACACTTCATCCCGCGCGACAGGCACATTGTTCCCATCGGCCCCACTTACAGCTGTTTGAGGTGCTACAGCCGATAGAGCCCCAGCTTCTGGCCGCACCACTGCCAAAGCACGGTCGTGACCCTTGTAAACATATTTGTAAAGGTATTTCACAGCCGTGATGGAGCTGCAGACTTCAACATTGATATGGCACTTGTACCGCATGGTAAGGTAGGGGTTGTACGGGACGACCCAACGGTTATCAAAGACAAAGCCCGAGCTGCAAGGGCGAGGGGGCAGCAGCAAGAATTTATCAGTTACGTTGGTGTCCCAACTTCACCTCAAGCATGATGATGTGAAAGAAGGGCGCAGAATGTGGAAGAAATGAGTTTCTAGGGGAGACTCAAACATAGACACTTATGCTCAAATGCACAGGACAGCAACCCACTTGCCAAATTTCCAACAGCTACACTTACGTGGGGTGGGTGAAGGTCCTGCCGTCGTCCCGTTGTCGGTAGGTTGGGTAGCTGCTGGTGGAGTTCTCAGTTTGGGGCTGGAAAGTCTTGGGATAACCCTTGTTGCAAGCCCCATTCACCATGCAAGCACATGAGGGATGTAATGTTGCAACCCTAACTTGGCCAAGTGTGGGGGTGAAGCCCAACACTTGGAAAAGTTGCGATTTAGAGTCCTCCGGGACTCCCGAAGGTTTAGAGTTCAACAGCAAGGGGCAAAACAACTCGCCTTGGGGTGTTCTTGGTGTCATTGGAAAGGTATTGAAACGTAGACATCGAAAATGCCCTCGCATTCTTGATTTGGACATCTGTAGCCCAAGTTATGGGCAAAAGAAGGGCCGGGAGTCAAAATTGCAGTTTGACTCCCGACCACTAAAAGTAGGGAATCGACCTCTTTCGGAAGTTCGAATTGGAAGTGCGATACATCGTTAGAAAGATCTTGACAAGGGCTACAAGTTTGGTTGAGACCTCGTCACAATCCGATCTTGCAGTCGGGAGTTATGACCTCTCAAAGTCCCGAGACTCCACCCGGGACGATTTCGGGACAATTTCGGGAGTCCATTTTGGTAGTCCCGGGAATTTGTGCCATTTGGATGTGGGTGCGGCGGAGCTCCGCAGAGTATACTATAGGGAGTATGGTGGTGGCATACTCCCGAGTCCGGGCCGTGGTGAGTCTTGTGGTCCGAAGTGCCCGTGGCTTGTCCCAACCCAAAAGGGTGTCCCGGAATGTGAACTAACCACGTGGGTGGTTTGTTTTGTGCAGATTCTAGCTTGATCAACTAAGTCACTCTTCCTAGTCTAATCCTGGGGCTCCCAACTTGACCCTCTACCCCTTTCTAGAGTTGGAAGTCGGGAGCGTGCTACCAAGTCTCAATTCCGCAACTTGATTTTGTGAGACCCTCAAGTGGGTTTCACCCCCGTGACTTGGGAGCGCGTCATGTAAGGCCCCACAAGGCCCATGCAGCATGCGAGATGTCACAATGTCGTAAAGCTCAGGGTGGGTGGATTTGTCTGGAAATTCGGCACACACGATCCGGTCATACTCGTTGTTGTCACGTAGCTAGTCGTGGCTGCGTAGAATGATCAAAATGTGACCGTGCGGCAAGCCCCGCTTCTGCCATTCTACCATATGGATGTCCACCACCGTAGTGCCTAAAACACCATTCTGCAAAAGGTCTTTGAGGAGGGCATTGAGCTTCATGTTGAACACCCTGGATGTCAAGTCAGGGCGGTCGTTGGTTTCCTCCCCACGCTTCAGCTCGTGCAGAATCTCTGGCCAATTTGAGTTGCACGTCACGGTTATGAATAGGTCAGGTTTCCCAAACTTTCTTACAAAGGCCATGGAATCTTGGTAGAGCTAGTTCATGTGGCGAGGGCTACCAACAAAACTAGCCAGGAGGACCACCATGCGCCCAAAGTTGGTGCTGTTAGCCCCGTCTTGCTGCATGGCATCTACCATTCCTTTATATTGGTTAGCACGCAAGGTGGTCTGGTTGAGGCGCACCCACCGCAACCGCTGCCCCTCGACCTTGGAGTACTGGTCAACCACCCACTCTTGATATAGCCTCTTGCTATAAGTGAACGTGCTGTTGCTGGGAGGGTCGCGGTCATGCATGAAGTAAGCCGCGTATTCCCTTACAGTAACCTTGCGAGCAATGCGCCCTGCAGCAGCGCCTCTGTCTCGGCCCCTACCCTTACCACGACCCCTGCCCCTACCCCTGTTGCTACCTCCAGCACGCCCGGGGTCCACTGTCGGCTCCACAGCAGGTTGCTGTTCATCTTCGGATGGTTGCTCTTGCTCGTCCTCAAAGCTTAGCTCATCCACAACTGCGAGGGTAGCGCCAGTAATATTTGGGTGCCAGCGGGCTCTCCATGTGGATGGAACAGGACAAAATGCAGAGGGTCATAAGCACAATGGGCATCACTAATCCTCCATAACCCCCCGCCCTTAGCTCGCACCCTGATGTCTCGTGGATTGCTACCTTTAGGGTCATTGTCGCCTATGAGCACGCACAAAACGAAAGACAAATCAGGCACAGCCGGGTTAGTTGCTTAGATGATGGAAGGAACGTGCTATCGAGGAACTTAGCAATCAGGACAGCCAACACCATCAAAAACAGCACAAAATGGGGCACTAAAAAACAGACATGCAGCCACCCCATTCACTCACCAGGCATAAGGCCGGCCACCTTGCTGGATGTGGGGGCGTTGTAGCGGCGGCGGTTGACGTTGCCATCCACACAAATGAGAATCTCATAGTTAGCCAGGTCTTGAGGGGGCAAATCCATGGCCTGCACAAAGCGCTGAACATAGACATTGCTCTCCAAAAGCATCTGTTGCAGCTCTTGTAAAATGCGACGGTTGAGGTCCACGTTGCCCTGACCGAGAGTAGCAAAACAAGCAGCAACCTAAGCACCCGCATTGTCTATGATATATAGTTGGGCAAACTGATGGGGGCTCCCTTAAGGAGGTGCCAACGGCCCCAGCAAATGGTGCACATCGCCCCTTATGGCAATCATACTGACCCCATCTGCGGGTGACGGGATATTAATGCAAGAGGAGGCCATCTGCAAGGAGGAATTGTATTTTCGGATATGCTTGCAAAAAAATACGGTGGCAGGGGGGAGGCGTGCACCAGGGGCAGGCTCAGGAGTGAGCAGGTCCCGCAATGGTTGAGGAGGAGGAATGGGGAAGATGGCCTCACATCTACAGGATCTGCCTTTAGCGTAGCAAACGTTTGCGTGTCCCCGAAAAGCCTTGTCAGGCCATATCATAACTCGGCACTGCTTGCACTCGGCTATCCTACCCCCTATGTCAAGCACCGGAACACTGGCCTCATCAAATTCTGAAAGGGGGACGCAAGCTGCTGTGTGCAAAGCTTGTTGGCCCCGCGCCTGCCCCTGCAGCTCGCGGTGGCGGGCCCGGTGTTGTTGCCGCTCCTGGTCTGTCAGTCGGGCACGGGCCTTTGAGTGTTGTTGCCGCTCCTGGTCTGTCAGTCGGGCACGGGCCTTTGAGTGTTGTTCGCGGTCGTGGTCCCGCTACTGTTGCCAGTCCTGGTCTATCAGTGGGGCACAGGCCTCTGCGTGTTGTTCGCGGTTGCGGTCCCGCTACTGTTGCCGGTCTTGGTTTGTTAGTCGGGCACGAGCCTCTGCGTGTTGTTCGCGGTTGTGGTCCCGCTGTTGTTGTCGGTCTTGGTCTGTCAGTCGTGCACGGGCCTCTGCGTGTTGTTCGTGGTTGCGGTCCCGTTGCTGTTGTCAGTCCTGGTGAGTCAGCCAGGCAAATTGATGCATTTTGATCTTATGTGTTTACACACGAATCTTCATCTTCATACAATCCTCTGCAGATTACATAACGATTTCAGATGTTACAAATTCATATTACATGACAAATTTTTAATTTTAAGAAAATCCTTGGTAGTTGGAGATATTTACAGGTTCAGATTGAGTATTGGTGTTTCATTTGATTGTTTCTTAAGGTCAAGACGCAACAAAATGAAACATTAAAATATATTTTTTGGCCATGGCATTGAAGGTGAAACCTTTCGCTCCATTTTTTTAATTCAAGTTTTGTATAAAAGTTTGAGTTTTCAAATTTTTAATTATCAATAAAATAGATTCTTTGTTTTCAGATTTTTGAATTATGAATAAATTAAATTATCAATTTTTGGATTTTTGAATTATGAATATATGAGATTATCAATTTTCAGATTTTCGAATAATGAATAAATCAGATTATCAATTTTCAGATTTTTGAATTATGAATGAATCAGATTACCAATTTTTGGATTTTCGAATTATGAACTTTTGTATAAAAGTTTGAGTTTTAAAATTTTTAATTATCAATAAAATAGATTCTTTCTTTGTTTTCAGATTAATCTAATATTTTCATATTTTGAATTATTAATAAATCAGATTATCAATTTTTGAATTTTTGAATTATGAAAATATTAGATTATTAATTTTTAAATTTTTGAATTATGAATAATTAATTTAGGGTTTCCAAAGAGTCTGCTGCTCCAAGAATCCAGCAATCATTTACATTCTCTTTCACATTCATTCAGAATTGATAGCCATACATCAATTCCATTAACATTCAATCTTTGAACATCCAGAAGTCCTCTCTAGTAGAAGACTGATGGTATGAAGACAACTACAGTAGTGTGCACAACAAAAGCATGCAGGCTGGGAATTCCTACTTCTCTAATTTTCATCAATGATTTTTTTGGTCACAAAGAATGCCAATCAAAATGCTCGTGCCGATTCCATTTTCCTGAACAAAATAATTCTCCATTAAACACTAACCCTAACCCTAGCTTTCATGAAGAGTATGTGCGCAACTGTGCAAACAAAGCTTGCTCTGTTGTTAGGTGGAGAATAAATGGAATCAAATGATCGAACTTTTCTCAAACCTACAGTATTGCATACAGATCTGACAAAAAAATCCTCCACTCTGGGTTTCAAAAGAAAACAAAACTCCAATATAGGCACGTAAAAAAATCAAACCTACAATATTACATACATATACAAAACACAAGGTATGAAGGAGCTATGGGATTTACATCACACAGGATCTTACATAAATCCAAGGAGCTATGGGCTTTACAGACATGCATCCAGCAGTTTGCATAAACCTTCTCAACTGCCAAGATGATAAATCCTCACTTTTGCTACAGAAATGGGACTTTTCAGCAAGTTCTACAACATTCCAAACCTTTTTCCCACATATGCTCTCAGCAGCAGCAAGGAAGAAAGGAAGGAAGGAAGGAAGGTTTTTTTATGTGCAAAAGGGGGAAAAGGGCTTACATGGAGAAGAGGTGGATTGGAACATGAGCTCTACTCCCAAATTTCAATCATCTCCTTCACGTCCAACAGCAAGCAATCGATAGCCTCCCTCCAGCACAAAAGAAACCCTAGCACTACAAAACACAGAAAAGCAGTAAAGTACATACATCCCCACTAATTCACAAAGGGAAAAAAAAAACCCAAAAAAAAAAATCCTTGAAAAGCACCATCAGCCACAAAACCTTGCAAAAAACCCTTTGTCATACCTCAATGGGCCACAAAACTTGCAGAAAGAACAAGAACACCCCACAAACCTTGCAAAAGGTTTACGTCCCCAAGTGGTCCTCAAAACAAAAGAAAGGCAGAAAAATAATATCTGTGGGCTACCGGATCTACAAGATGGCAAACGTTGATGGCAGACGAAGAAGAAGAAGAAGAGTCAGAGAGGAGAAGCGGCCGGTTTATGGCTTTTTTTATTATAAGAATTTTACCGACAGAACCGGCCTCTGCATTTTCTATGGCAAAACCGGTTTTGCCGAGCAGTAAAAACGCGGAATCATTTGTCCGTCCGGAATCGTCGTGTCGGACGAACAGACAGACACACTAAGTGACTTTATATATAAGACTAGTAGGTGCCCGTGTCCTTCGGACACACTGTGAAGTCCCCGGGAGCATTTTTTTTTTTTTTTTAAAATTTATTAATTTCTTTTGCCTTCACTTCACTAATCTGCTCTAGTCTGCCAGTAAAATAACAATGTCACCCTCCAAGTAAGCAACTTGCATAAATTCAAGCAATCTTCCAATGTTGGAGTCTTTCTTCTTCACCCATTCGCTGGTACTAATGCGCTTTTTCTTGGGCCACGGCACTATGTCGTCGTACTCACGTAATTTAATTACTCGCAAAGGACAGAAACAATCGGTAAACGCGTGCAAGACGACGAACTTGCCTCCTTCCGCTAAGACAATTTACGAAGCTCACGCAGATAGGGCCTTTCTCAGCAAATTCGTAATACATAATAAGCAAGCACTCTCGAATTATTTTTTCTCGCGGCGTTGAGATTCTCAACTCTATTTTAGGCGATCCAAGCTCGACTCCGCGCTTGCAATGCACAGTTATATGCGTTTGTCTCATTCCACTATGTGCGTTGGAGAGAGGAAAGATTTGGGAATTTTGGGGGACTTGGGCAATTTTCACAGTGGCAATCACTAGTAGTAGCCTAGCAAGGCTTTGATTTGAATCTATTCCTGGGAATGGTTTGTGTAGAAATCGGGTTTTTGTTTGTCTTCGCTTTGGGATCATTTTGCTTCGGGAGCTCTTTCTCTCTCTTTCTTGTTGACAAGGAGCGGCGATTGAAGTGAAGAAATTGCCAACTTGATCAACATGCCACATTCAAGGGTTCTTTTTAGGGTAAGGCTTTTGGTGGGGACGTTGTGAGACAGCTTCAAGGATCGAGGGTGCATTGCTCCGTCCATAGTCGAGTGCAGAGTGGATCGCGGGTCTCGGCCGGCGGCAGGGGTTAGCACGAATAGATCGATTCGGGCTTTACAGGAGCTACGCAGAGTGAGATCGTTGTTCTCTTGGGGAGCAAGGGTTCCTTCTCACTGTTTTGTTCCGATATGGCGTCTCTATTGAGAGATGTGTTGCAGGAATGTCGAGATGTGGCGGAGAATGTAAAGCTTCAATGTAAAAAGGTCCAGTTTAACAAATCCTTGTGCAGACTCATTGCAGACCTATACTTGCTTTGCATCGTCGAAGTAAACATCAATGTATTCGGGAAATCTTCAAGAATCAATCCTAACTGCGAAACAGCTCTGGTGGAATTGCGGCGCGCGATGTTGTGCGGTCAAATGTTGGTCACAGACTCGAGCCGCCACGATTGGTGGATGTCAGTGATCACCTCGTCCGATTCCGCATCGGTCGGAAAGGCGGTACTCCTCAACCTGAGACAAGTTCGCCTATGTGCCCAAGTGTTGATTGCGATTGCAACTGATTGCGTACCGCTAGGGAGTCCGGAAGCCGGCTATTGTTCACATGGCTCGATATCAGGTGCCCACGAGGTGTCTGAGATAGACATGCCTCTTGATGAGAAAGAACTGGATAGCTTGCTGCGTGTTGTAAAAGAAGCGTCTGAGAAAGACATGGATAGCTTGCTGCGTGATATAGAACAATACTCGCAACGTTATTTTATCACCAGTAAGTCTGCTAAGCTTGCAAGACACCTGCTAGGAAAACTCAAGGCAGAGATTTCCAATGATGGGCATCCTCCACACTTGATTGAATATGATGATGTGCGGCCCAATTATGACGAGCCTCTTGGAGAAGGAGCAAGTGGAGCTGTGTACAAGTGTGACTTCCTTGGAACGAGGGCAGCTGCTAAGGTTTTGATCTGCAACATTACAAACAGGAAGGCAGTGGAAAATGAAATAAATCTGCTTTCAAGGGTGCGACACCCAAACGTGGTTCGCTTCATAGGCTACACATACAAGGAGACTGGGAATGTCATTGCTACAGAGCTCATGAGCAAGGACTTATGGACCTATGTCATTGTAAAAAAGAGCTCATGAGCAAGGACTTACGGTTCTACTTAGACAAGAAGAAGGAAGCCAGTCGAGAAAGACAACCTCCTCTTTCACTGCTTTCAGCTATCAACATCATGCTACAGATAGCTGACGGCATGAAACACCTGCATGAGAGTGGGGTGGTGCACTGTGACCTCAAGTCAAATAATGTTCTTGTAAATGTTGTGGATGATCAGGATGGGTCCCCCCTTTGCTCCTCATTTGTGCAAGTTAAACTTACAGACTTTGGCGTGTCAAAGTTGCACCTGCATGACTCTGGGTGCTCCACACGGATGGTGGGTACAACCAAGTGGAGAGCACCTGAAGTATTTGAAGATGAGGAGAACAGAGAGAACTACACAAACTCAGCAGATGTTTATAGCTTTGGTATCATTTTTTCTGAGGTCCTCACTGGGGAAATGCCATTCCAAGGCATGCCGCAAACAAATCTTCTCCAGAAAATTCGCAATGGGGAGCGGCCTCCTTTACCACATGTGGACTATTGTCCTGATTACCTATCTGAGCTTATTAATAAGTGTTGGGCCACAAATCCTCGAGAGCGTCCTCAGTTTCCTGAAATCTGCCAAATTTTGGTAGATTTCAAGCAGAGGATTCTGTGCAGTCATACCTTGTCTCTTCCAGATCTTTACTATTGGGACAGAATGATTGCCCTGTATGTGTAAAGGAACACTATACCCACTAGTGAAGGGAATGTTTTTGAGAATATGAAGTTTGCGTATTGGTATGGAATGCTTCGAGGGAGAAGTGCTTCTATTGAGGATTTCTTATGTGCACGGATTCCCAGGGTTCATGGTCAGGCGATTGGATTGTTTGGAGTGTTTGATGGACACAATGGTTTTAGGGCAGGGTTTAGTGAGTATGTGCAGGACTAACTCTTTTTGCAGCATTCTAAACTTGTTGATGTCATCAAAGCCATAGCTGAGACCTTCCAACAGACTGACCAAAGAATACTTGAGCACAGAGTTCAATGAGAGTCACATGGACGCCGCATCAACAGCTTGTACATGTCTCGTGGTGGGTGACCATTTGCTAGTTGCAAATATTGGTGATTCTAGGGCTGTCATTTGCAGAGGTGGTGAGGCAGTTGCTCTGTCAATTGATCAGACACCAAATCGAAGTGATGAAAGAAAACAGATTGAGGATGCAGGAGGTGTTGTAGTAGAAGGTTTTTCTAGAGTATCCCGTGCATTTGGTGCCGGATCGTTGAAGCAGTATGTTGTGGCTGACCCTGAGATTCAGGAGTATGATATTGAGGAGGGAGTTGATTTTCTGGTTCTAGCAACGGCTGGACTATGGAATGTGTTGTCAAACCAGGAGGCAGGTCAAGGGTAGAGTCCCTGGTGGATCCTGAAGAGGCTTTCAATGCGCTTACAGCTGAAGCCTACCGCAGAGGAAGTGCTGACAACATCACTTGTGTGATCATCCGTTTCAGTCACATCCATTGATTGCTGGTCCATCTGGTTGTTTAGAAGGGTAGCATGTGCAAATCTGGCACCCGGTTGTGATTGCCAGTTAAATATTGCTGCTATGCATCAATTCTGAAATCCTCTCAACTAGACACATTTACCCAGTGTTTCAAAGTTTTTCTTTGTTGGAGATGATGACACATGACATTAAGTATTATGCTGAATACCTTTCAGTTAGTTGAGACAATTAGAGAAGAATATGGAACTTTATAGTGCATACTTGTAGGTAGTAGATTCAGTGGGATTTGCATGTATCCTGCAACAATCCATATAAGGTAATTTCCTTCCCTCTTTTGTTTATGTTGATGTGAACACTTGATAGGAACTTTTAAGGACAGGTGGCTTTTACCGACACTAGCTCTAAGGATTTGAAATGGTCTCCTTTCCCCTTTATTCACTGGTGGCCAATAGTTTGCTCCTTTTGATCTAGAGATATTGGATGCAGCTGCTTCTATTATATCACAGCTAAATGTTTTCACAGGCAGTTACTTTAGTTCCATGAGATCCACAATGTTAGAAGCCTTCAACCTCTTCCCCTTTGATGATAAAACTTGTGCGTGGGATGAAGGATCCACCATGAGAGTTGGGCAGCAGAGGGCGGGGGGGGGATGATTCCAAATCCATAGGGCTATTTGAAGGACCTGATGGGTGAGGAAGACTTAGATGCATGCATGGTAATCAACAATAAGTGATTGTAGTGCTCAAATTCTTGAACAACAAAAGCACACAACTAATGAAACCAACCCATATTTCATTCCAGCCACACCAAATCTAGGCTGGAAGAAGCTCTCAACACCAAGAACTACTCATTGCTCCAACAACATACTTGTGTAAGCATGTTTGCAAGGACATAATACGCCTTAAAGAGCACAGAGGGACTCACTTTTTGCATAGGAAGAATCCGAATTGGCACCAACTGCCAACTTGTGTAATTCTTTATTGGGTCCCTTCTCACTATGGGAGCGCACCTTACAAGTGAGCCCTTTAGTGGTGTTTCAGCTCCCATTTTGTTTATGCAAGGTTTTGAACTTGAAATTTGAGTAGTCTAAGGAATTTACCATTAACATTATGTAAATTTTATTCACTTACAAATTTGCCTAACTATTCGACATACACACAAACCCACCCATACTTTAATGATATGTATGTATGTTTACATGCTCAAGTGAGATTTAGAGACACTTAGATACCTACATGATAAATAATTAAAAATTGTGTTCATAGTGTATCCCATAGTATGAGTATCAAACTTGACAAGTAGTTGAATTTAAGAAATTGTCACCTGAAGGATAATGAGCCTCTCAGGCTTCCTCAAAATTCGTAGCCCTAAATTCTGAAGGATCAGAATGCTCATCAAAATGCTCTGTTGTGACAAAAAACCAAAACAATGACACTAGCCACCAAGATATTAAAAAGAAAAAGCACACAAGTCATCTTTGTTGTTGGCATAGTTTCAAGTCATAAGCAAGCATTTTGAATCACACGCATCCTCTAACCTATTGAAAAACATGTTGCACACAACACACAACAAATATAATTAAAGTTGTAGCTTGCAGCATAGAGATTTCAAACTTGAGGAACACCATGAGAACATAAGAAATTAGGAAACAAAATATTTACCAACCTCAATGAAAAGAAAATCTGAAAGTCAAAGAAGATCATCACAATCTAGTGCAACCACACCAAAAATTCATCATTGAAGAAGCCACAAATTGGAACATGGGATCACAAAAACCTAAAGCACTTTCATAACCATACTTCACACCTACCTCCATAGTCATCCCCAAACACTAGCACGGATATCCCTACTATTCATATATACCTAGATCCATCACCCCATTGATGCATAAGTATTGGTATCACCAATAGTATCGCAAAACCCAATACCTAGGTTGGTATGGCACGAGTATCACCTGGGTATATAACCAATCTCATACCTGACTTGGTATGTTCTTCGGTATCAATATATGTACCAATGCTATGTATCCAGATTGCAACATATGTACCGATATAAAACATTGGTTTGAACCAGTGTTGGTAAGTTCAACATGCTCAAGAGATTCTCCAGAGTAAGTTCTACGGTATTGAGATCAAAGGTTCATAATTTTATTGAAGCCAAATTGGATTCAAACTATAAGACCAGCAAGTATTATCATAACAAAGTAGAGCCATTACATATGATGGATGGCATGCTAGTTGAAGATCAAACCAGTTGAAGATCAAACCACCATGTAGCTCATCACCCTAAACCATATTTCTTTTCCATTTTAGTTAATAATACCAGCACTACTACACAGTCCAGTATTCAACCAATAGCCAAGTTGGTTGAAATTTTTTGTGGTATTATTTTCCTCAACAAACAACTGCCATGTTGACCATTTTATGCAAATGGGTATGAAACATGAAGAAAGATGTGTCATATTTTTTAACACAAAACTCTGTCATTAAAGAGACAAAGTGATATCAAGTTTAGAAAGGAAAACCAAAAAAAAAAAAAAAGAAAGATAAAAGAGCAAAAATAAGAAAGTGCTCTTTCTGCTTGAGCCCAGTCAGCCTTTGGCAAGGTGAGAATGATTGGAGTGTTAGGAATCAACTCCTTATCAAGTTCCTATTATGGTACACATCACTTTGGCAGCATGTTGTGTTCTTGGCATGCAAGTAATGCCACACTGACACCTGCCAAATTCCTAAAGGGGTATTTAGCATCTCGCAACATTGTCCAGTTTTCAGATGTTTAGGGTTAGGGTTGGTACTTTTTCACAGATTAGAAAAACTAGTGGGTGCCCCTGGCCGAAGGCCACTGTGAAGTCCCCCTGGGGTCAAAATGGGGAAAGAGGGAGGGAGCCAAAACCAAAGTAGGTAGGTTTTTGGGCGTGTTACACAAAGTGATCGGCTGTGTGTAACAAAAAAAAGTGCCATTTTGGTACTCCCAGGCCCCACTCCCACTCTCCCAGGCCCCTGTCCACAAAGTTACTGAGTGGAGGACCATTCAAAAGTACCATAGTAAGGACTGAGCGGAATTCATATATAGAAGTGCCTCCCCAAAGAAAGTGATACACTAGCATAACTACTAAGTAAATAAATAAATAAATATATATAAAAGAAAAACACCCATTCAAGGGAATAAGAGAAGGGGGAAAAAAATCCAAGCCCAAACAAAAGACAACACCCCGAAAGTGCAAAATACACATTGAGGAGCCTTAAGAGGAGAAATCAAGTAACCTAAGACCTAAACCCAACCTAAACCCATCACAAGAAGTAGCATGAAGCAACATTAAGTGGTTTTCTCCACACAAGAATGTTGGAATCAAAACTCAACTATAACTGAACCCCGGAAAGTCCAAGTTGTTAATATGTAGAATATTTTTGTAACATATATAGAGATATTTGAAAGTAAAAGCCAGCAATTATTGGGAGCAAAGTGTTTATTTTTCAATTTTGTGATGGTTGCTCAAGTGGTGATCATCCCTAAAAGTATTTAGCCAAATTTGGCTATGAAAGTAGGAAAAATCTTAAGACTTGGCCTTTCATGTTGTAAGCAGTTGTGGCAAAATTTGGGATATTTTTAGAAAATTTTCGTTTTTAGACGATTTTTTTAAAATAACGATAATAATAATAATAATAGTAGGGTTTTTTCGAGAATATTCCTTTTCTAAAACATTCTCCTCAGAAATAATCATTGAAATTTTTTTGGGGAGATTTTATTTATTTATTTTTGTCGACAAAACAATTGGGAAAGTTTTTTTTGGGAAATTTTTTTTTTCATGTGGAGTATGTGTGTGTGTGTGTGTGTGTGTAGGATGGCAAGAAGGTGAGAAGGCAAGTGTTGGCATCGCTGCTAGCTGCCGGTGTGGCAATTAACTTAGCAGCTGGAGCTGGACCTGCTGCTTTCGCAGCGTCAGGTCCAGGCAACGACGGTGCGGAGCGGACAGCTCGCAAGGCTGGTGAGCTCTTGCAGGATGCTGATAAGTTGATCAAGAACGACTCTCCCCCAAGCTACGGTCCTGGCCGCATACTCGAGGGTGCAACCGAGAATATTAATCGCCTCTCTCAACAGTAAGAATATCATACTTGCTTGCTTGCAACAATCGCAGCTTTGTTTTGTAACTCTTACCAAAAACTATATCTGATGATCATGGAAACAAACATGCCCGGCTTTTGCTGCAAGAGTTCTATCCAGTGTGCTTCCTGCTAGCTCTGGTGACTATGAATTCCTGATTGTGAACTGGGTTCATGACCCATTTATCTGGGACCGTTGCAGAGCTGGTGCTGGAGCTGTTCCTGGTCTGCAGAACAGCGGGAGTGCTGCAGTGCAAGATGCAAGGGACAAAGTTGCTAGCAACGTGCAGAAGACAAAGAAAAGAATCGACAATATCTTCCAATCTAAGGTAGTAACCCCACCCCACCCCCACCCCCCCCCCCCCCCCCTCCCTAAAGAACCTTTTTTGGAAGAATAGAGAATGAATCGTGCTCTTGAAATTCTCTCTTAGTGTTTCGTATTTTACATTCAATGGTCTGTTGTGCACTGTGTGCAGTCTCTTCCTACTGATGCCGTAGGAGATGTGCAAGGGAAAGCTGATCAAGCCATCAACAAAGTGAAGAGTGGCAGCAACGCCTTCGGTTCCAAAACTGACTTTGGCAACAGTGGCAAGAACTTGGTGGGAGATGCGAAGAGCAAAATTGACGAGAGTTTGGCCTCTTCTGCTCCTTCCAAGACTCCATTCTTTGGCAAAATCAGACAGCAAGTCAAGGGATTTCAAGGAACTGTTGATAGCAAAATCGAAGAATTGAAGGGAGCTGTATTCAAGTAAAAACAAGCAAACAGAAAAACAAATTTGTAAAATCCATGGAAAAAACTCCACTAGAGAGCTTGAACCTACATATACATACATCCTCAAAATCAAATCTGATTGATTGATTGCATGGAACTTTTAGAAAAATTAATATTTGAACCATGAATCAAATCTAAATTGATTGATTGCATGGAATTTTAGAGAAGTTACATTTTGAACCATGGCAAGTCATGTAGAATACTTCATTGGATTGAAGGCTCTTGCAATACATTTTTGTAAACCACACAAATACATTTCTATTCATCAATAATTTCAATTCACACACTTGAAGTTTGAAAGAAAACACAAAAAGAAAAAAATAATAAGGATAATAAATCAAACTTCAACGACATCAAATAAGCCACCTACATATAATGTACCTTTTTATACTAAGTTCTTTCTTTTGCATATTTTGATCCTTGCTATAAAAAATTGTTACAAAACCAATGTTGATGATATAGAAAACTACCTTCTCATTTATTGAAAGAACAAAATAATTAATGAAAAGCATAGATAAGTATTTTTTTAACATGTACTACTGTGGTATGTGCCATTGACCCAAATGTGAACTCATTTTAGTGTAGGGTGGACACAACATATGACATTATTTTGCAAGGTATACAATATATTTATATCCCATTTTTTAATAATCAAATATGAAAGGAAAATATTTACTTGAATTGAATATTAGATTTGCAAGTGTGAACCCATTCCAAAATAACATGAACTCAACCTATCAACATAATTTGTCACACATCTTATGTCCAAATCTCCCAACATAAATTCCACTGAATTTGAATCATCAAGATCTTTCCAACAACACCAAAGGCACATCACAACTCCTTCTACTTGAATTTTATGGCAGACATTCAAGTGTTTCCACATCCTCACCTGATTTTTCCTTCCAAAACCTAGTTTTTTGGAATTTATTTGAATTTTCAGCAGTAGAAATCATTTAAAAATCAATATATCTCACATTTTGAATCCAAATCTTACCAAATAAATTCCATTAAATCCTGCTCATCAAGATTTTTCAAAGAACACCAAAGGAACATTTCAATTTCTCCAAAACTTTCCATATGATTTAACTTAATTCTAAGTGAAAAAATCATTCAATATTCAATAACTTTTGCATTGCAAGTCTAAACATCATAGAACCAAGCCCATGCACCCCTTCTCATCAAGAGCTTTCCAAAGACACTAGGAACATGATTTGAAGCATCTTGATTTGGTGCATAACTACAAAATAAAAGAAAACAAACTACTTTCTGTCACAAATAGATGTCAAAATTTAGAGTACATTATTGGTGCAACTTTCATGGTCAAATTGATATTGTATCCAACTATAGCTCTAAAAAGGTGATTTGATTGTTCCATTCATTACAACTAATTTGTTTTTTACCAACCATAATTCATTGGAATATAGAGTGAAAAATCATTTTTTAATTGTTTCGTCATGAACAATTGCTAAAGATCTCCACCAACCTTATAACAACAACTACCATGTAGTCTCAACAAGTAGAAGAGTTGTAGCTTCTATGTTTTTTGGAAAACATGGAGATCCCATGGTAGCTCACAAGTCAACCAAAAGTTCATCCAATGCTTGTGGCAATGACATAGTTTGTAGAAAACCTTTAACTTTTGGTAATTGGAATGCACACTAATGGTTCATCTCTTGGTTGCAATTTGAGGAAATAACTTTGCAAAATTTCAACATGTCCAAGTATATTTGAACAATAAGAACCGAACTAATGAAACATCTATATTGGATATGACAAAGTTCAAGAAAATTGAGGTGTTACACCCAAATTATGCATAAGAATAAACGTCACATACCCTATCCATGGTATATGTGAAAATAGGTCCCTACTATGCGTACATGGCAATGGGGCACTTTGAACATTAGCTCAATCAAGTTGAAAGAAAGTTTGTGATGCAATTCTCCAATATGCCCACCCTTTCTTTCTTTAATTTCCCTCACTTGTCCACAATGCATTGAAATACATGAATGCATTGTTAGATACAATTTTGTAATAGTTAAATACTATTGCAATAACTTAAGAATGAATGGTCTTTCCTTCCAATAAGAACATAACTCTTAGCAAATGCATATATTAAAAAAATTGTATACATATGATGATGTCAACATTCCATAAATTTCCTTCCAAAATAATTCTTTCTATCTTTCCTTCTTTGAATTCCAAATGATAAAACTACCAATATTATATTTGCAATAACTCATTATATTTTCAACAGCACTGAACATCTTATTACATATACCATTAAAAACATTGACAAATTTTTTGACCTAGAAATGGATAATTAGATAAGAGAATTAGGGTTGCAATACTACTATAAAGAACACTATAAATTCAAGATCCAAAAAAAATTCAATTAAGTTCATGTAGGTCATGTATTGATCCTAACATTCATGCTACTATAACCAAAGTTGTTTGTGAATTTTTTTGATAGGGTCACTTCACTTGTGGTATAGGATCAAACTTGGATGTCGAGCACCAAGTAGTTAAACATCCAAAACCTTGCCACAAATTTTGAAAAGAATAAAGTTTTAAACTTCTTTTTGAGTTTTAAGTGACACTACTAAGGCACTAGGGTTTTAACTTTCATGCAAATATGTATCTATGAAATTGCAACAACAATTTTGGGAACAACAACATATGTAAATAATACACAAACAAACCTCCATCTTGGCATTAAAATATATGTGAGATGGATTTGCTTTGGTGAACTTGCCTTGTAAACTATAATGCTTCTTTTTCAAATTCCCATAGTTGATTTAACAAGGATTCTCTTATAGACCCCCACATGCTTGTGGCAAATGTTAGCACCAAGCTTGATTGAATCTAACAATTGTTGCTCACAAAAGGTCAATCTTCTCAACAAACAAGAATTCTTTTATCCCACATAAAAAAACATTTGTCATGTTTATGCATGATGTAAAGCTTGAACTATTACATGCATACCAACATAGGAACCAAGTAAAACAAATCTACCTTATACAAATTGTGAAACTTCATTAGTCTTCACTTCCTTTATGGTTTTAATAACTTCAAATTCACAATGATATTTGCAATATTATTAGACTATAACCTTTGATCACATAAGAACATCTTGATGTAATCACTATTTTCTAGAAGGCATATGATTGAAAAAAATAGAGAAAAAAATAAAATAAGTTTTTGCCATGTACCATTAGGTCAAAATCTCATCCTTTTACTATCCACAAAAAGGTAATGTGCAAAAAGTGAAACCATTTGGAACTTGTTATTGACAATCTAGTTTCCTTTCACTTGTTGGGCTTTTAGAAATGACTTGTTATTTATTAGCATTCCAAACCACATTTTTGTTTGTTCTAGTCTTGGGTATTTGTCCTTCAAAACAACCTCTTGTTTGGAACGCTTCTAGTTGGCCCTAGGCAGGTTGTCAAATCTCCAATGTTTGCTTCTCAATAATAACAAGTTCCAAGGTTCCATCCCTACAAAACTAAGCAATGTGAACAAATTACATGATCAAATTATAGTTTTGGAATTGTAAAAAACAAGGGGGTCACACACTTCCCTCATGGTTAATGGAACATTGATGAAATAAAAATTTGACAAGTTCAAAGTTAAAGACATATTACAATCAACATGAACATCACATGATGTATATCCAAGTATTTGGTGTTAGAACAATGCATTTAGTTTAATGGGTTTCCAAGAATTAAATTGCTCCAATTTCACTCTCATGAGCTCAACATGTTACTCATAGCTTTGTCATTTCTCATAGACTCCTAGATTCCCATACCTATACCCCAATTCCCACAAAACATAGAATGGCCAAACCATGTACATAACAACCCTTTGCTCATAAACCCTAATGATTTCATTGCCCATAAAAACAACAACCTACTTGGCTTGGCCTACACACATGGCAATATTCAACATAGAAGAAATCCATTTCTCAAATTCTCATTGGCCATTTCCTTTTTCCTGCACACCTACTACACCTGAGCCTATTAAAAAGGACCTATAAGATTGTATATATATATATACACAAATCCTATAACCCCTGTCTGTGTATGGGTTAATAATAATAATAGATTTCATATGAAAAATAAAAATCAGTTAGGTTTTTTTTGGGCCATATTAGGCTTCAAAGCAGGGTAGCCTAATTAAATGGTACACACATGAGAAGTTCACAAGTTCGAACTTCAGACTTTTTGGAAAACTGAGAAAACTGTTTCTTCAAGAAACGGACACATACCAAAAATTTCCAACTTTCTGACACAGCCTCTACTCGACTACTGCTGTGTGCGGGTAGAAGAACTGAGGCCGAACCGCCGCCGGTTATCAGGGTGGTTCTTGAATCTCGTTAAACCGCTGTTGTCAGAAAAAAAATTCAGAGAACTGGTTGCTGATATACCTACCTATTTTTAACCACCAATCTGAAATAACCGAAAAAAAAAAAGGAAAAACAAGGAATTCCAAAAGCCCACAGTTTTTTAGGGTTTCTTCTGAAAACCGTGGATCGTTCCAGTTTTTGAAAATCTTAGCCAGACCAACGATTCTTTCACTTTTGAAAAATACCCAACAAATAGAACCGGGGGTTATTACTAAACTCAAATACCCGGATCACAAATGCTCTAAATCCAGACTCTTTCTTCCCAGATCTCGTGCGGTTTTAAAAAATGGGAACCGGGGGTCTTTTAAATCCAAATACCCGCACAACACTGCTGTAGGAACTTACTCTTTCTTCCCACTAATTTTGTGTTAAAAGAAGGGAAACCGGGGGTTATACACAAAACCAAATACCCGCAGAACATGTGCTCTAGATCCAGAGTCTTTGCTTCCCACTGCTTTTGGCGGTAACAAAAACGGGGGGGGGGGAACCGGGGGTTACACACAAAACCAAATACCCGCACAACACGTGCTGTAGATCCATACTCTTTGCTTCCCACTTCTTTTGGCGGTAACAAAAAGGGTGGGGGGGGAACCGGGGGTTACACACAAAACCAAATACCCGCACAACACTCGCTCTTGCTCTAGATCCAGACTCTTTGCTTCACACCTCTTTTTGCGGTAAAAAAAATGAAGAACCGGGGGTTATACACAAAACCAAATACCCGCACAATACTTGCTCTAGATCCAGGCTCTTTTCTTCCCACTTCTTTTGGGGTAAAAGAGCGGGTAAGTTACCTACCCGACTTCTTCTGAAGACCATTTTTCTGACTCTCCAGAAAATGCGTTTTACCTTGTGGTTTTTACAACAGTGAATCCCAACGGCTCTTTTGAGTCCCTTCGATTTCAAACTGCGAAAAAAAACTGCGAAGTCGCAATTGACGGATGGTGTGCATCAACTGCGTACGCGACACTTCGGGGGTTTGCGTCTCTCGGCTAATCGGAGCTTTTGTCATCGATGGTAGCGGGGAAAATGCTGCTGCGACGAGCGGCAGTTACGAATTTCAGTCGTGGTGGTGTCAGTGATTCGTCGTTGTTGGATATCACGATGGAGGATGATGATTTGCTTTTGGAAGAGGAGGAAAAGGAGACGGAGAAGAACAAGAAGCAGAAGCACGAAGGGACGATGGAGAAGGATGTGTGGAGTGTGGGCAGAGGGAAGCCGGTGGAGCAATCGATTGTTGCTTCTTCGGTGCGTATCTTGCCGGAGTTGGCCGTCCGTGGTGCTGCAGATCACCGGAGTTCTTCCACCACCACCACCACCACCACCACTGCAGCTCCTAATGCTACAGGTGCGGGTTTTAGGGTTTCTACGCATCAAGGGGGCGGCTAGAGGGTGCTTTGTGGATAAAGTTCTTATGGTTTAACCGAACTCCTCGAAAGTTTTTGGCTGTTGCAACAGTAGATAAAGAGAACGACGTTGAACTAGAATTTCATCAGTTGGACCCAATTCTTTCTTTCAGCCTTTTCTGCAATGCATACCTCTAAGCATGTTTGTGAACACAGTAGGGACCGTGGCTCTTTAGCAACCTGGTGTCATCATCTACTGCTCGTTGATGAGGTCTCATGACTTGTGGTGCTTGATTAAGTGTTCTCTCCTTTGTCCCAAGTTTTTTTTCTCTCTGGGTTCCTTCCTGCCAGAAGTACATGGAATTCTGCAAAGATGACCTGGTTCTTGATCTTTTTCCAAATAGATTTCAGGGTTGAGGGTTAGGACTGAAAATCTTTCATTTCTGCCAGCATTGACATTATATCCTGGATTATGTTTCCAGAGAATGGGTTCAGCTTTCAAAGTCAGCACGTTGGCAGCAACCATATTGATACACAAGAGCCTCAGAGAGTTTGGGGAGACTCACAAGTAAAGCTGGGAGCTGAAGCTGTTGGCCGCAGAAGAAATAGATTAGGGCGATCCACAGCTTTGCGCAAGTCCTTAGCATGGGATAAGGCTTTTTTTACAGATGAGGGTACAATCTATCCATCTTGGCTTTACTCAGAACTGAAAGCAAACAACTGCAAAATTTTCTTTAAGTTGCAGACAAGGTGGATGCAAGGCGAGTGAAAGGCTTAGCTGTATATGTTGCTGATAGCCTTGCTTAATCTACAAATGCAGGTGTGCTGGACAATGATGAGCTATTTGCAGTTGCATCTAATACTCCTAAGCCGCTGCCAATGCCAGAGCTAAGCACCATTTGGGATGACCCACAAGAACTTTCAATTGACCCCTTTGAAGTTGTGATGACTGTTGATAACAAGGAGGCAAACTTGCCTGCAACTGACATCTTGACCACTGCTATTGCATCCCAGACGTATGATGGTGGGTGCCACTCATTTATGGTCAATACTTGGTTATGTTGTACTTTCCATCTTGACAATGTGGCTTTGAGATTATCAGTGTTTGATGGATCAAGGTAGGGAGGGGTGAATTCTATAGCCTTCTGGCTGGCTATCTGTGCAGATAGGGGCCTATCTTCGTCAAACACAGTGGCCCAAGCTTATGGGACCAACTTGGTTCTAATGCCAGCTGTATTGCCAGGGGTAGTAAAACCAGCTATCAAAGTCAACTCGAATGCGATGCTCACTCTTCCCAATGCAGCTGAACACATGAAAGGAATCACCTCCAATGTATGCATGCCATGTGCCTCTCATGCATGACCTTTATTTGCCATAGTAAATTTGAGTTTAGTGCATTGCTATAGTATTCTTACTTCTGTGGATGGCAGATCAAGGCATCTGGCACCGTAGAGATGGAAGTGCAGCAACCAAGATCTGCCTCAAATTTTGCCCAACATTCTTCCATCCAGAAAAACTCACAGCTACGGCCCCTGAGTTCTTCATATCCTCCATGTGTTCTCTTGTTTAGCACAGCAGATGCTTTTAGACCATGGTGTTCTTAAGTCATGTTTTGCCTCGATATTTACAGCTTAAGCACAAATGTATTGCTGTTGGTAGTGCTGATTTTTGCTTACACAGATAGTCCATACATGTCTCCTTGACTGGGAACACAAACAAGAAGGTGGAGGAGAAAGTAGTGGAGCAGATGCAGAGAGGGAAGCCCCTGCTGCGCAGCATGTCTGCATCATCTTTACATGGTTCCCCTTCTTCTAAACTCTCGCGTCAAGTTTCATCCATGTCCAGGAAAGTGAAGGACACACTTGGGAAAGTGATATCAGGTAATCCATATTCATTCCATTAGTGTGAACTTTTGATATTTGACAAACAAGTGTGTCTTTCCCTGTTGTGGTGAAGTTCAATTCAATCTATGCAAAATGAGCACTGGCAGACCTGTGCACTTCTTTTGATAATTGCTCAAATGAGGTTGTGATGTGGTCTTGTCTCAAACAACATTGTTATGTGACAGGGCGAGGACAGAAAGCAAGCACACCAACATTGCCAGAGCAAGTGCTTTCTTCTGGAAAAATTCCTGCAGCCTCAAAGAAGTTGAAAGGCTTGCCAGCCATTCCTGAATCCAAAGGGTCAAGCATCAGAGCGAACAACCCCAGTGCACCAGCAGGATCAGAGAAGGGTACAAAAGGGGTTAGGGACATGCCACATGCTAAAGGTGGTAAAGGAGGTGCCTCACCCCCAGCTTCCAAGGACTCAAGTACACAAGTTCCCATTCTGACAAGGAGTAAAAGTTCAATATCTGTTTCTGTACTTCAAAATCCTGCACCTAGCCCTGCAAGTGATGATGTGCCTCCCAGGACAGAACCTCCCTATCCTGCCAAGCCTACTGGTCTCCGCAAACCCTCACCTAAAATAGGCTTCTTTGACTCAGTAAGTCATGAACCCAAGTCTTCCTGGTTTTTAACCACATCTGCTTGTGATTGATGCTCAGATATGCAGACTATTTCCAACAGATATAAACACCATCTTGCATTTGTCTTTGGGAATGCAGGCAAGGGCAACAACAGTACCTCAAACTGTCAATCAACCATTGCCAGATACAATGCAGACAATTCAAAATAGCAGGTCACAATATGGTTTCTCTGTGGATAAGCCTCCACTTCCTTCCAGCAATGGTTTTCCAGGCAAACTTTCTCAACTTCATCAAGGATTGCCTTCGGGGAGGACGACATCTGCTATTCCCTCTGCTCCACATGTGAGGATCGGTGTTGCATCTGCTCCAACTTCACCAAAGGCTCGTCTCGTGTCCTCTTTCAGTCAATCTGACAAAAATACCAGGCAGTCACCTCAAAAGGGCTCAGGAAGCAAGCTTGCTGAACCCCATTCACTTGCTGGAAGAAAACCTACATCAGGAACTACAAACTGTGAACCAAGTTGTGTACGTGTTCAAGCAAATCCAAGCTCTTCCAAAGTGCCCATTGCAACTGGCTCTTTAAAGGCTAGCCCAACTCCTGCAGAAATGTCAGATCTTGAGTTGAACACTGGAGGTATTCCACACCAAAGGTGGAATGCAAGTTCTGGAGCTCAATCAAGTTTTGCTGTTGGCAATAATGGGGCATCAGATCAAGAACTCCCTCGGCAGGAACAGTTAGAGGGAACAAGCAGCATACATGCTAATGTGGCTGGTGAAGGGCTTCTGAAATCTCATGAACCAAAGAAAGAAGCTGCACATGATTGTCTTCATAACAGTGAATGGGAGGAGTTCAGGTCCTCAAGCTTTTCGAACAGCAGGAACATTGACAGATTATCACCAAAACTTCTTCCCCATCAACCTGCAGAGAAGGACTGTCAAAATCCTGGAACCAAGCACACTTGGCATTATGGTTCTCCAAGTGGCAGGTGTGCCCAGGAAGTTTTATCAGGAATGGGGACTCCAAGCAACTCACCAGCAGCTGCCAAATATGCTCTGTCCCCTGGAGAGAAGAAGGCATGGCAACCAAGCTGCCCAAGCAACAGGGATGGTGGTGGAAATTCAGCCAGGCTCTTCAGCCTGACCCCTGTATATGGTGATCATGGCAATCTCATTGGCTTCAACCAACCGACAGATGGCACAGGTTGTTCTCAGCTATTGGACAAGCTTTCTCAGGCCCAGGCAGTAAGTGAGCAGTTGCATGCAACTGGTACTGGGGGATCACAGAACTGCACTCCTGAAGGCTCATCCAAGAAAATGAAAAAGCAGGTAGTGGAGTTAGAGAGCCCAGGATCTCTTTGGTCAGACTGGCCTGTTCTAGGAGCTGCTGTTCCAGGTTTGGTGAAGGGGCCCGATCCCAAGAAAGAAGGCTCAAAATCTGTGTCTCCAAACCCTGCATTGGACCAAGAGGCAGAGTTGCAACTCCCTGAAAATACACAGATGGTTTATCATGGTGGTCTCATGAAAACTCCATCTCCAAAGGTGATGGCCATGGATTATGAGACATCTGATCGAAGTCCTTTAGTGGGGCTGAACTCAGCAGATGGACGTGGGTCAGGCAAGAAGGAGAAAGGATCACTGTTTTCTTTTGCGAAAAAAGCAGTGAGCCGGCTCACATTATCACCTATGTCGGTGCATGGATCAGAGCAGGAGAATGAAGGAACACCTAGATCTGGTCATAGGCGCCGGTCGAAGTCTTCAAGCAATGCATGTGAAGCAGAGCTGAAACCACCCCTGCCTATATTAGAGGAGAGGATTTGTGCCTTAGAGGCAGCAGGGCCGGTACAACCTTGGGAACTTCCTAATCAATTCATTCAATCGTGAACTTTGCTTGAAGATGCACTTCTTCCCTTAATTTTCTTTCACTCACAACTCATACCCCTTTTCTCAGGAAGGCTTGGAAAGGAAGAATGGACCAGTTAAAAATTCACCTACAGACAAGGCTTCTCTGGAGCGTAATCCTTGGTCTCCTGTAAGTGAACAAACTACTCACACTTTCAAATGCTCCTCACTAGTGTTATCTGTGAAATTACCTTCACTATCTATGGACCCCATCAATACACAGGAGATGATTCATGATCTCAACTGTGCAGGTGCGGAAGAATGGGCGAGAGCTGGGTCCATTTGACTGCACCAAGCTCAACCATCCCGTTCCTACGTAGTCAAAACACATGCCAGGTAGGTGTATAAACTGGGATTCATGTCCATTGTTTAAGTTGTTGAGCTCTTGTTGTCTTGCTATCTTGCTGCATTCCTCCCCCATGTACATCATCTCAAAGTGGCTAGATCATTGCTGAGTTACAGAACAGCCCCACCCTTCATTCATTACCTCCTGTGTTGCATCTTTTGTTTCTCCCTTTCTGGTACATGTCAGCCTAGTAGCCTACTATCTAATGAGGTACATCAAATCTCTGTTCAACATAATTGCATTTTGAGGGGGAGTATTGCTGCTGGGCTGCAAAATGTGGGTCTGCATTTTGTATGGAAATTTGTGTCCACCTTGCCCTCAAATGTTTCTACAGACCTGCTGGTGCCATATGGATGATGATGGATTTATGAACCTATGTGAAGAATGTCAGGAAACCTTGTCTCAAGTCTAGGCCTCCTAATGTGAAGCATGGTGATTTGGATCTGTTGTGGGCTGCAGATGGCAACAAGGCATGGTCTATTTGAAGGGAATTGTTCATCGTGGTACTGTTGGTTTTTAGATCTACGAAGGTCCATGCTCCACCCCCTGAAACTGCAACAAAAATAACATAGGTCTTCACATACCCAGTCAGAAGGGTAAATAGGGCAGAATCTTTGGAGGTGCAAAGATGATTGCCAGATTTGGATAATCAGGTCTGAAGAGAGTTGCTTACTGTGCAGCTCCTGGTTGTTGGTTATAATTTAGTGTGTACACACAGGATTATGGTGTCAGGTCTTTCAGTGTGTCAATGTACCATGTAGGAAATGTATGGCCCGATTGCTTCTACACAGAAACCGATTTTTGCTATTGGGTACAAACCATCTGTCACAGGACACATCAGAACTTCCATTTGACCATTAAGGAGGTACCACACTGGTAGAAATACCCATGTGTAGGCAAGTTAAATGTGATGGAGATTGCCACATGCATCCTCATCCTAAGGCTGTGCGACAGCTGAGGTATTTGTAATATTGAAAATGGAAAATGGTGCAGAAGGTTCATACTTCCTTTTATCAGTGCCTTTTGTGCTGTTTTCATTTTTGCTTTACATATTGGAAGACATCTCCTGGTAGATAAATTCTGTTCCATAAAGAAGAGGGAGGCTGCAATATTAATAAGAAACCTTGTGGAAAGTTCTAACACAGTCCAAATATTATCTAAAGCATTGGCCTTCTGGTTTCTTCATTGATGGCCATAGTTAGGCCAAATGCTTGGAATTTGGGTCCCATCCTCTTTTGACCCTCCCTTCAACAAAGGAAGCCCCATTGCAAACACAAACAATGACTTTGACAATGCAAGCGATAATTTCTGGGTTGATCAAGCAAAAAATGGGCATGTCGGAAGATCCAATATTCAGATTCTCCTGTGGCCTGGAGGGAAAGATTGTGAGTGTTATTATCTTGAAATAAACTAATCCATTCGAAGAGTCCACTTGATAATTTTGAGAGAGCCTTCTTCTTGGTGAAGAGGAAAGAGCATCGTCACAGTAAACACCTTTTTTCCTAGGATACTTGATTGGGTTCCTGAAGTTTGATACTAATCTTTCTTGCTCTTGAAAAATAAAGGTGAAAAATAACATGAGATTCATGCCATGATATTCATGTTGAATTTACTTAATAGTAAACACAATTGCACTTCATAGTACCTCATTTTACTTATAATTAACAATTTGTATTTATGAATATAAAATTTAAAACACAAAAGAATCAAAATTGCATGGGTGATGCATAGCATAGTACCTTGGCAGCTTCAACATTAATTATATAATTTGTACAAATGTGGAAATTTCCAAAACTAACTTTTTCCAAAGAATAAAATCTTGTGAAGGAAAATAGAGAATTGTTTGGAATATTCAGGAATATTCCACTTTCCGAAATCTTCAAAATTATTTTATTATTCAGTAAAGATTTATCGAAGCTGCCCCAATCCATGGTAAGGATATAGTACATCCATGAAGTGAGTGGAATGTTAAATCATTTGCGTTCCTTTAAATACTTCTAAATCTTAAAGTCCAAAGTAATTGGTCTTTTAAGCTAGTTCTAAGTTACTCCGCAGTTATATCTAGGTAATTAGCACTTTGTGTTGGATGTGATAAACACTTGTAAGTCCAAATAAGGGCATTGGTGGAGATGCTCTTATTATTGTAACAATTCCAAACTAAGCAAAATCCCCTTTCTTTCATTTTAATTTTTTCCTTGTATGTTCCCATATGATTCTTAATAGTTCATCATTATTTATGTCAAATGTTTTATGTACACGTGGATGTGCATGAGAACGGGGTTACATAGAAAGGCATGAAAGAGGTAAGTTATTAAATTATACATAACATGGACATGAAATGGGATGTGTTAATTTGCCTTTTCATATCATATAGGTGGGTAAAAGAAAGAAGTGATGTAATTAAGCTTAGAAGAGGTAGATATGCATGCACAAACAACCATATTTTTATTATTTACATGGCTCTAAGAGCAACTCCACTACATGTTGGTGATATTAAATTTCAAGAGTGACATGTGCTAGTCACTAATGAAGATGTCACATAGCAACCCAAGTATGAAACAACAGTTATCTTAGCAAACAACTCAGTATAAGCTCGTGAATTGACTCATTGGTGGTCTTGTCATGTCTCTTTCTATTATTGTTCTTTCTATTCTGATTTTAAAAGTATTATTATTGTAGACCAGTTTGCAAGGGCGCTTTGCTAAGCTTCAGATCCTCTGTGCAAGTGAGAGAGACAACAACCTTTTGCAGAGGCTAACTGGTATTTTATGCCGAGCTGAGTGAGCTGGCGGGGTTGCATTTTAGTGCCCTACACCCTCAGCATCTGGAGCTCAGCATTGGCTTGACAGTTGCAGCTTGCCAGTGGGGCTGCTTCAAGGCCATCACAAGATCATGTGTGAGCTCTATACTTTTGATGGGTGGTTGTAATAAAAAAAGCTCTAGGGGTTGATTTGCTTCACAGTTGTGTTTGTTGTAAACGCAACATTCACAAAGAGATTTCTAAATTGGGTTCTAACAAGCGACTTGCAAACTGGTCAAACCATCAACATAATAAGGTTTTGCAACATAATAAATGTATAGTGAATGATAGTCTATTATACATAGGAAAATAGTTGACTGAATCACATAATATTATACAGCATACCTGGAATTTGCATAGCTATTATATAGAAGGTGATTTGATTATTTGGAGATTAGAAAGCCTAAGATCAACTCCCAAATTTTTGAGACATATAGCAACTTTTTAAATGGCTGTGAAATTGTCAAATTGTCCCATCCACAAATGGATGGGACTATGAACAAAGAATATCCTTGAAGGCATCTGCATTTTGAGGTCAACTCTTTGGGGTGCACTGTTTGGGGTGCAAGAGAGGGTAGGGGGTGGACTGTCCTCTAGCAACCCCCCTATAGGCTGTAATCTCTGTTGCAGAAGGCCTGATAGACAACCACCAGCAGCAGAAAGACAGTGAATATGGCACCAAAGCACCTGGTGAGAAAAATTGTCCACAAATATTCTAAGGTATGGAGAGTACATGGAGCTATGGAGGGGAGCAATGGGTATTCTCTAAGTTATTATTGACTCCTTCAAGAAAATACAGAGCTTGCTGAGGTTGCCAGCTACCTAGAAAGAAACCTTGTTTGTTCTGCTGTACTAGTAAGCTTAAAACTTGATGAAGTTAGCAACATGAAATTCTATTAGATGAAGCAAACTCTATAAGGTGAAGCAGTTGCAAACAAGTACCCACCTTGACAAATTGAATGCAGACAAACAATAATGGGCCCACCCACACAAACAGCCAAGTGATCATCCTCAACTGCCAGAAAAAAAAACTGTCTCACAATTTTGGTGACTCATGGCTAGACTCTCTCCACAAGCTCCATCCTTTCGATTTTGGCTTATTGTTTGCTTTGCAGATACCTCCCAGAGAAGTGTCTCTAAGTAATAAATAATAAAATACTTGAGTTTGTTCATCTTCTTTCAGGAGCATTAGAATTCAGATCCTCTCATCGGAACATTTTGTGGTTTGCTCAGAAATTTGTCCCCCCCCCCCCCCCCCCCTGTGTGTGTGTGTGTCTGTAGATAGCCAGTTTTCTGAGGTCTGCTACAAGTGCAGATGTGCAACAGGGTTGGAGCAAAGCTTGAGTACCTGACATTTTGTGGTTTTGCAGTTTGGGAGAAGGAGGACGCGACTCTTTTCTGTGTGCATTCGCTCCTTCCTCATCTGGTCAGAGCTCAGGTTTTGCTGCATGCGCAGATGCGAGCAGATCGTTGATATAGATCGGGAGGAGATTGCTTCATTCCATCAATATTGTTCACAAGGGTTTGCTTCTTTGGAGATGCTTTGTTTGAGCGTCCTCCCCCACGCAGATTGACATGTTTCCATTCTTCATTCTCTCTTTGTTGCTTTTTCTGATCATCAGTGTGGTGATAGTCCCGGGGCTGATGCAACAGAGCTCCGGGGTGATCGAAGAAGTCGCGGGTTTGTGGCATTTTCCTTCTGTGTTCGGAGCCTTGTCTGCGCTGGTTCTTCTTCTTGTGTGCATCCCTGGAGGTCCCTTAGCACCTGTGATCGATTCCGTGAAGAACCTATGATGATGCACCTGGGAGGAAGTGCCACTGGACGATCCGCTGTTGCAATTGGGAAGAGAGGAAGTTGGACATGGTCTTCAGACTTTTTCCCGGATGAGAATCATTCTTCGTCAGCCGCGTACAAAACTTATGTCGAAAGATGGGCTAGAACGAGAACAAATAGGGGCAGCAAATGCCGGAAGCAGAGAAGAAAACGAGCAGAATTGTAAGAAATCAAGAGCGGTGGTTGGAGAATCCTTCGAGGAAACACTTTTTTGAGATAAGTTACAGACATCAATGTTCTGTCAGAGCTCTGGAAACACCTTGAAGCTCTTCAATTCTGCGTTTCCTTTGGGTGAGAGCTGCACAGTAGACGAACCTTATAGTAATGGAGAGATGGAGAAGATGATCTGATTCCAATGTCTTAATGCTCTTCAAGCTTAAAGACAAGACAGAAGCTGGAGACTTGGCCCGATGTCAGAAGCTGCAGTAACTCTCTCCCTCCACCTCAAAGCTCTTGATTGAAAGCTTCATTTGGTCAATCTCTCTAAACAGTCTCTCTGTGTCTGTCTCTCTGCATGAAAGCTTCAATTGATCAGCTTTGATCTCTGTCTCTCCCCCCCCCAATCAAAGCTTCATTTGGTCAATCTCCCTGAACTGTCTGTCTGTCTGTGTCTCTCTCCTGAAAGCTTCAATTGCTCTCTGAATCTTTCTCCATGAAAGCTTCATTTGGTCAATCTCTCTGGATTGTCTATCTGTATCTATCTCTCTCCATCAAAAGCTTTAATTGCTCTGACTCTCTCTCCATCAAAAGCTTTAATTGCTCTGACTCTCTCTCCATCAAAGCGTCATTTGGTCTGTCTCTGTGTCTCTTCTGTCTCTCAAGTCTCCCATCAAAGCCCTTGTACCACATAATGTGGGTGTTTGGCAAACAGATTAGGGTTTGGGGTTTTCTTTTGATTAGGGCTTAGGTTTTTGGGGTTTTAGGCTTTTCAATGTACATATTTGGAGGTTTTGACAAAGTACATTTTTAATCAAATTTGGGATCCTCAAAATGTTTGTATGTTTGTGACAAAATTTGAGTCCACAACAACATGTGAGATAATCAAATACACATAAAAGCCTTGGTCCTTTTGTTGTAGTGTATTTGCACATATATGCTTACAAAGCATAAGAAATATGCGGGCATTTCAAAAAAGGAAATATTTCACCATGCAAAAATTTAATCTTCAAAAAAAACCTCTAAAACAAACAAAACTCCTTCAAGATATTATAACTTCATAACTAATCTTAAGTTTTAACACAAGCCAAAATATCATCTCTCAAAAATCCTCATATAAAAATAGACCTATTATTACCTAGGGGCCAAAATACCTTAAGCTACTATATACTCTATAATGAATCTAAACACAATATCTTTCCCTTGGTAAGCAAGGCCAAAATGACAAGCAATGAGCTTTATGGTGTGCAAAGCCATCAGGCCAAGCAAGGTATTCTTGAAATAATGGGCCCTTGACCCTCGAGCATTACCCTACATGTAGTGACTTATGACATGTGACTAATTTTGTATTTACCTATTTGTCCACTCAAGGGGGCAAAGGTTTAAAAAACTGAACCATATCTCTGCATGCAATAATCACATCAATAAATGAATTTAGTGTATCAAAGGTCGATTAAACACAAAGTCTTATTACAAGTCTTAACCATGAACTAAGAACCATGAACTAAGAACATAAAATATGGAAATGGAGCTCAAATATTACATCTTTGATCATGTTTTTATGTGTTATTCAAATATTTTCATTTTTGTAATGGGATCTTATATTCCTTCAACAAGATGTTATAGCTTTTGATCATCTTTCCTTTAGAAATCCAATGGTATTCCCAAGTAATGACCCATGGGCCAAACAAAAAGCTTAGGTAACAAGTTGTTTTCTACTTTTTAATCATGTTAGAAAGTTGCACATTTTTTCCCCAACTCATTGAATAATTAAGTGTGATGTGTAATGGTTTAATGACAAGTGAAAAAAGGGAAGTAGATTTTACATCAACAACTTTATGGAGGTTATCATCAAATGAAATGATTACTAACACTATTGATATGGTTGTCCAGAGGTAGACGTATGCAATGTTGATTTGAAATTGGTTTATAATAACAACTTTTGTTGAGTGAGTGTGATTTTGCAAATGAACAATAATAGTGAAGGAACTAAAATGCCATCATCAAATTGTTAATTTTTTTTTGCATTGTTGAATGGTGTGGTATTGCTTTGATGGTGGAGAACATGCTTATATGGTTGAATGGTAAGATTTATGGGGAAAGTTGGTGGTGTGTTGAAGGTCAATGAATTGAACCAATTTTTTTTGTGTTGTTGTTATGGTTTTGGTTTAATGTGCATTAAAATAAAATAAAAGAGGTGTGTGAATAACACACATGCAAGATGAATGTTTAGGGAAATTGTTAACATTTTTGTAATGTAATTTTTTCTAGGTTTCCAAAGACTTAGAAATTTTACTTGTAAAAATAATCATGATAAATAGTAAGAATGGTTGTGCAAGTGATGAAAACCCTTAGGGAAATTTGACCATGGTGAGGAAGTTGTTGTTTTGTGATGTGTGAATGGTTTTCATTTTATGATGCTAAGGAAAAATATGTTGTCTACTTTGTTAGTGTAAAAGGCCATATGGATCTTATGTTATTGTGAAATAATTCCAAATTGTAACTATTTGTCACATGAGAGAAGGGGCCAAAGTTTTTTTTGGTCAAATTCATAAGATGTAAAGGTGTAGATGGTTGTTGATTGGGTTTGGGAAGGTCTTCATGCCTATCTTTAAGTATGAAGTTGTGGTCATAAGAAGAGATTTGTGTAAAATGTGTTAAGATGTTGATAGATAATACAATGCAAATTATTTTTATACCTAATTAGCACTGAGTCATTGTGATAGATTTGTGAGGAGATATTCTACATGAGGTTGTGAAATTCCTTCAAGGGTTTTCAATTTAGTATGGTAGAGTGAATGCGTATGTTTATTTGAATCTTGAAGGCCTTAAATGGGAAATGATGCTCAAGCAAGTGATTTCAAAGTGTGCTAATCCAAACAACCATTCATAGAAATGTTTAGATTTGTGTTAGGATTAAAAAGTTAACTTAAGATGGGCTATTCATGGTATGTAGGATTGTGCTAGCAACTTTTAGTTGGACTAGTCATTAGATTATAAGTTTATTGATACATCAATGCATAGGTGATGAAAGAGAATGAGATCTTTCTATTTCTTTCTTTTGGTGACACATGTTTTCCCCAATCCACATTTTTTAGAACCTTAGATTCAAATTGTATTTGCTAGACTACCATTATAAATAAACAAAATGACGTGAACATTGTATAATAATTATTGATTATTGAAATTATGAATTATTCAAAGTGGGATTATGGAAACCCTTTTCAAAAGCAATGAAATATTGTGGTAAAATCTTTTGATTTTTTGAAATGGGTATGCTAATAATGCAATTCAAAGTTGGGTTGTTATATTTCAAAAGTGGACTGGTTAAAACTAGTGATGGGTCATTAAGGCATTTTCAACATGACCTTTGGGTTCAAGTTTGCAACTATACATGGTACGGTTTCAATTTTAGGTGCGAGTTTTTTTTCCTTTTGGGTAGAAATTGGACTTAGTTTGGGTCTAATATTCTATTGTTGAGAAATTTCAGATTGAATTTTTAAATTAAAAAAATAAATTAATTGGTTTATTGGTAGTTGTTAATTTTAGATAGGTTTAAGTTCCCTCACCAAACCAGGCACCCAATACCCACCCAATACCGGTTAGAAGTTCGAACCATCCACCAAGTAAGTGGTTCCAGGTTCAAATCATCAGGTTGTGATGATGTACCCAAACCCCAGTATCTATCGGGATTCAAAAACCCAGTAGCTGCAGGTATTGGAAAACCCAGTAACGACAACCCTACCTATGCCCCCTCCCCATAGCATAGGCTATTGCAGCCATATTTGGAAACCCTAATTTCAAAGGCAACCTCGCATTCTTTATTTTTTGTGCTGCAGGAAGTTCGTTTAGAGAGAGCGGATCGAGAGCAGTTGTCGCTCCGATCCGATCGCGGCAACAATGAAAACAAGCGTGGTGTTGCTGTTTTTCGTTCTGGGATTGACCTCCCGCTATGTGTCAAGTTTTAAGTCGGATGAGCTTCCTGAAGATGATGAAGAATGGGGCTTTGTGGGACGGGAGACTGGCTCCACGTTCGGAGGAGGACGAGGAGAGAGGGTTGCACAAGGGAGCAGCAGCAATGAGGGGGACAAGCGCAGAAGTGGGAGCACGACGGCTTCTCCGGCTGTAGATGCCTCTGGTGACAAGAAGATTCAGTTCGATTTGGAGCATTCCTTTGGCGATTCGGAATTTACACCAGCTGGTAGTTTTTCTGCGAGGCTGCGAGCGTCGACTCATGGTCGTCAGGTATGCTTTCCCTGTAGACCCATCTTTTGCCAACATACGATGGCATTGGACTGTGTAATTTTAAGTTTCTCCTCCGTGTCTTGCTATGGATTTGATGGCTTTGAAAGTCTGATGCTGAGCTGAACTGGAGCCTTGTATGTAGCAGCGACCAATTCCATTGCTTTTTTTTTGCAAATGATTCATGGTCAAATCAAACACTAACTCTGAGGATTGGGCCTGTATTGAACTTAGGGTTTGGCATCTTTCAATGGCAGTGTGGGGGAAGAGCTAAGATTTAATCTATTGAGTTATATGTAAAACTGGGTTGATTAGTTTTTCTATGTGATGGAAATCTATGTGGAAAGATTATTCTCTGGGTTTTGGTTTCAGCAACTCTTGTTTTGCCTCCAATGATGCTGATTTTTGAAGGATTTCCTTTACAGTTGGAGAATCTGGTGTATTTTTCAAATCAGAGTATGCAGATGATTATCATTGTTAGCACATTGCTAGATGGTTATCATTTCACCAGAGGACTTCTCCACAGTCATTTGAATCCTACAACTACATCTGTGGAAACATCAATGAGAATCCAAGGATTATCTGTTTGGTCTCGTATAGCTTATTTTCTGTAGTCAAATCATCTTCAATCCCAGATTTTGGAGGAAAATGAACGGTGTGAAAATTTCAGAGCTGACCAAGAGAAAGTTCATGTGCGTCCTGTTGTGTATCTACCTTTTAGATGGTCTGGAAAAGTTGGAGCAAAGACATGTGAGCTTTCAGAGTAATGGATACCAGTTCATGTTGACTAGAAACTTTCAAAGTTGATTCAACTTTGAACTATTGTGTGCTGTGCTAACAACATTGGCATTCTGCTTGTGTCTGGTGTCAGACTTTGTCCAAGTTGCGGCTTACAAGAAACCCTTTCTCTGAGTTTCAGGAGAATGCCTTTAAGGTAGCCCTTCTCCTCCCTGCCTCTGTGTTTCTGGGGGAGAGAGATGGAGAGTGGTAGTCATGCCAGTTTGATGCTGCTTTTCTTGATGAAGGTGATAAATCTGAAACTTAGTAATTGGCAGTAATAAGGTTATGACTGTATGCATCATTGTCATGTTACTTTTAGTTTTCCCAGAACCAGTGAAACATCATCTTTGAAGTGTTGTCGTGAAGTTTTCTCTGCCATCTGATAGATATGATGGAGCAATCTGCATGGGACAGGAACTCGTTCAACAAGATGGTTTTTACAAAGTTCGAATTCCAGCAAATGTGATTGACCCTGGAAAAACCTATGTGATGGCTTCTATTAAAGCTGTGAGCGGTCTTGACCACCACCTGTCTTTTCTGTACTTTTTTTTCTGTCTGTTTCTGTTGATTGTTTCAAAGCACTTTCCCTTATGGGGTTGCCTTTTCCTTTGGATTTGAACTATTCCAGGACTACATTCTTCCCTCCCCATCCAATCAGTAGAAGTAGCTTGATTGCTGTATCCATTAAAGGCCCTCCTGTCTTAGTTTAGGTCAGGAATTTTTGGAGCTCAACAGTTCAAATTGTTGTTATTGCAGCGTTGCCTGGCTGCAGCAAGTCTGAAGGAGCGTTTTGACTTGAACTTGGTATGGTATCCTGAAGTGCCTAATTTAATACACATATACATTCTGATTCTTAACTGCATGTTTGCTATTGGAATGATACACAAATTAAGTTCACACCTTTTCTGTGTTATGAGTGTTGAGAGGTAGAAGTTGTGTTGGGTGTACAGGATCAAGGAAATGTGATTGGCATCACGTACTCTTCTGGTGCTGATTGCACCTATCCTCGTCCTCAAGTTTTTGTGAGTTACTATTACACTTTTGGAGGCTCACTACATGTATCCTTCTGTAATGTGCAAAAGATGTTGGAGATTTGCTCTCCTAGTGTTAATCATCTGCTTTGGTGTGGGTCACACAATTGGTGTAAAGCTGGGTGGGCTTCAATCATATGTGCAGTGGTAAATCTGGTGTGATTCTACAAGTAGTGGAAGTTTCAGAGACATCACCTGAAAATCTTGCTATATGGATGCTACTAAAACTGGGGTTTGGTTTGTTTCACTGCAGTTCCACCAGGGAGGAATCACATAATTGCCCAATGAATAATTAATTAAAGTCTTTTCTGTATTTTTATTATTTACATCTCATGCATCTCTTCTGTTACCAGCTTATGAATGAAAGAGTTTGTACACAAAGTGCTGCAAATTTCTTTTGTGTTACTTCTGCATCCTTTTGAGGTTTCTTAGTTGGTATGGCAGCCATCAGACTGGACTTTCAACTCATGGATTGTCTCCAAGAGCAGTGAACAAGCTATGAGGTAGTAGTCAATCTCTCCCTCCCTTTTGAATCTCTCTTGATTTGCCATTTACCTGTAGCATCATTTTGCTTAAGTATTGCAGCGCACTACATTTAGGTGAAACTGTAGGAATTTCAGATGAGGACACAACTTGGTGGCTTAGGTTTATTGGCAAGTGTGCAGGGTGACACCTATGTTTGAAGATACACCCTTGGAGAATCTTGTAACTGGGGAGGACGGTTTGCCCAAAAAAGTTGTTGAGAAAAATTTCTGGCAAAAATATGTATGTTTCTCACTTGTTGATATCAAAGGACTGTTACAGTGTTGACGCTTTGGATATCGAATACCTGCTAGCCATTTATATTGCTGATGGAAAGAAACAATTGTATCCTTCTTGTTTTGGGGTACACTTTGAACAACTATCCTAGAACCGGCGTTTTCCAATCATTGGTCATGCAATCCATGTTTGACATCAGTCTGCCAACCTAATTTCAGCAATACTTTTTTGTTTTATATGGCTTCTAGATTCTGTGTCCCTCTCTCCTTGCTCTTTGCTTCTTCATGTTGATTAATACCAGGAGTTAGTTGTGTAAATTTGCAATCCAGCTTGCCACTTACTTCCTGTCAAGTTGTTGATTTTGGTAACTGGGGGGTTTGTTATGCAGTGGATGTACATCATTCCCTTCGGCCTCATTCTTGTCAATGCTATCACTTCAATTGCTAACATGCCAGAGGAGCCAGCGGGTGGCCAAGGAGCAGCTCCAGCAGGTGCTGTGCCTCAAAGAATTGCCGGAGCTGGTGGAGCACGGAGACGGTGAATGTTTCCCTCATGGTGGTGGTGGAGCTTCTCCTTAGGAAATGAGCCTGTGCATGAGGTCTCAGTCTCATATTAAGTTTGCAAAGGTCAGCCCATTTGCACCCTGTGTCTACTCACACAATGTAGTACAAGTTAGAGGAAACCCTTTCATTGGAACTTGTTTTGGTGCTCTTGCTTTGATGTGTTGGTCTTGATTCAGTTTGAAAAGATGCCACTAACATCAGAGCAGAGTGCTAGAATATGATTGAATGGTCTAGTGTGCATATGAGCATGGAGAACTGTATTGAGTTAGATATGAGACAATTTCAAATGTCATGATGGGCACCAAATCGGATCTAAATGTACACTTATGACATGAAAATTTGAAAGCTTTCTTTGGTGCATCGGAGTTTGTTTTTCTTTCTCCCACTTTCAATTTTTGTGCAGCTACTTCAAGCCTCTAGCCAACTGTGTTAAATATTTGATTCAAGCCTCCACGATCAAGGATTTGACTTGCACTTCTTGGCTCCACTTCATCCATTTTGCATATGGGATTTGCCCTCTTGTTTATGCTGCTTTGTCAATTGGATCATGTAAACATGTTTTTAGTCATTGATACACACATTGATGTTCCTAAGTTTCTGAAACTGCTGGTTTTTCCTGTTCCAGATGTGGTCTGTACTGTGTTACCAACCTTGTTGAAAGGTTGTTGAAAGGAGTGCCAACACAAGGCATTGCCCACTTATGACACAATTACGGAATGATTTTCACAAAGATTAATAGATAAAGGATAAAAAAGGATGAAAGTGCTATGTGAAAGAAAAGTGGTTGTCCTGTTAGTCATTCATGATGCCCAAGATCACAACAAGAAAAGTGCAATGAGGG
This sequence comes from Sphagnum tenellum, assembly GCA_963921925.1. Classification (NCBI taxonomy): domain Eukaryota; kingdom Viridiplantae; phylum Streptophyta; class Sphagnopsida; order Sphagnales; family Sphagnaceae; genus Sphagnum; species Sphagnum tenellum. The sequence goes on along the minus strand of OY998142.1, from coordinate 26,024,256 downwards.
AAAAAGAAAGAAAATGGGATGATGGGATGGGAGTTAGTGAACCTCTTTTCCTTTTCTTGCATGTGTCAGTGAAAATTTGATTCATCTGCAAAGTATTCATGGTCTCTTTTACACAACTGGATCAGAAAGTAAGTGAAAATGGATGGGCTCACTTTGTGGGCATGGGAAGGAGAGCATGTTGGGAAGGGCAAGCAACAAACCAGTGCAACGGAGCTCAATTTTCAAAGCAATAAAGTATGCCTGCTCGAAGGGATGCCAAGTGAGAAATTAATGTTCAAATTTTCTTTCTTGTCCATAAAATATGATGCCTATGTTAATTATGGTCAGGATATTGTGGTTGTCAAACAAACTAGTGTGGCACATTGGTTGATCATCTTTAGGAAGAAGTTTTAGGTTCAAATCCTGTTACTATGGTACTTTTTGTCTGAAAACTTTCATCTGAGAAGGAAGGATAGTCATTGTTGGGGAGTGGTTGTGTGCTTGTGGTTGTGTTTAGTTGGAGCATAACCATTCCCCAGCAATGTTTGTCTTTTCTTTCCTGGATGAAAGTCATTTGAGGAAGGAAGATCTCCATGCTAAACATATTTGAACTTAAAACTTTTCCCTTGAATGGAAGTGATCAACCACTTGTGTCACACCACTTTCTTTACAACAACATTTTGGTACACTTAAAAATATTTGGATCCAATAATTAATTGAACATTTGCCATACATAAAAAAATTTAATTTTTCAAAATTCCATTTGAAGTTTATCATATGAAATTGCCTCGTCAACGTGAAGAGTGATACATTGATTTTCAATTAAGGCAAATTAGTGTGTTAACCTTGCAAAACTTATCAATAAACACATCGAAGATCCAAAAAATTTACAAGGGAAAAAGAAAAATGAAAAGGATTAATTTTTCAGGATGTGAAGTTAACACAAATTAGATGTCAAAATCTCTTTGTTTCAACAATCAACTGCTTGTACAAGGTCAGTCGTGCTAATGGGGGGTTTGTTTTGAAAGGGTGGAAGTTGGGAAGTAGCTAGACCTATTATTATTGTTCAACTTAAGATGGAAGATGCTTGCATCCTTTGTAATGTAATTGAGATATTTTGAAAAAAAAAAGTAACCAAAACATAAAGAGGATGACCTTTTGGCCCTCTCAAGTTCCACATGGCATTGGCACAATTGTGTAAGATCACATCAACTTGTTTATCTAAACATCCAAACACTTCAATTGTTAAAGGGAGGAAATGATTAGTGGGGTGTTGGTTGTGATAGTTCTTTTCTTTGGTTTGAATTGCTTTGGAGGTAGCAAATCTTTAGGTTGTGTAGGATCAACACAGTAAATCCACTCGTGTTGAATTGACAATGACAACATTGGCTATGGTGCAAATTCAATGTTTAGTGAACACAATGTCAATTTGTTTACGAGAAGAGTGGAACATTGTTGAAAGAAGCATGTATAGTTGTTCAGATCCCACATGGCAGTCGACATCTCATGCAATGGCAGTAAAAGTGTCATGAATTACACATGAGTGATTGTGCATTCATTGTCATGGGTGCAACATAAAAGGTGGACACCTGTAGCATTGATGGGATGTGTGCACATGCATTGAAAGATACCTACAATTGAAAGATGTGGTAATCCAAGTCACATTCGAAGTGTTGTGGAAAAGGATGGGGAAGATAATCGAAAGGTTGGGAAAACTAGTCAAGTTCTAAACCAAGTGCCCCAAGGCTGGAATATGATAAGATTTGAGGACGATGGGTCTTAGATATCTTGTCATAGAGGATGCTCGAAAGGGTATGATGGTGCAAATGCTCCAAGATGGAATCTTGAAGTCAAACCATTTGTTACTTGATGAGTTGTTCAAAAGGAAAAAAATACGCGCATGTTAGGGGTAATAGGAGATTGCATGCCGCCTTGAGGTGTTGTTTGAAAAGGAAGATGTTGTTGTCAATTCATGCTAAGGCTTCAAGAAGCAAAGGATGTTGATTAACCATAAACCTAGTAAATATGATGGAAACTATAAGGGCCCAATTCCCTAAATAGGCTATTGGGGCAATGGTGGTTGTTAATATGAAGTTGATGTCGCCAAAAACTATTGGAAAATGGGTTTGTTTATAGGCTAGAGTTCCTTTTGGGCTATTAAAAGATCCTGGACCCAAAAGTTGCTCAAACACTTGAAGGAGGAAAGAGTCAAAGGAAGCAAAGGATTTTGTGAAAGTGGGAAATGGAGGTGTGCATCATAATATATATGATGGTTGTTACATGATTTAATGAGTTAGAATTCCAAAGGTTATTTGAACTCGCCCATTCTAAAGAAAAGATCAACATGCCAAGCATCCTCCAATGAATTTTTTTATGAAAGAGGATGTGAAGGATGCAATACCCAATGGAACCCCTTAGACCTTAATTCCTTCTGATGGGGTGTTAAATAGGGATGCGGCATCAAAGTTACGCGACAAATTAAAGGGGGACCATGCTACACATTTCTAAGGTGGATAAAAAAACCTATCCCGTAGAGTTTAATTTAGAGTGTTCATATACCTAGGATACAATTGAGGGGGGGCTTTTGATGTGAATATCATCTTCAATAAATGGAAATAAACAAGAGGGGAAATGACTAGTTGTAGAACGTAAAGTTCTAAAATGAGCTAAAGCAAATAGTGCCTCTCCCCAAGGGATCACTTTGACGAGTTCTTATGGTAGATGGGATGTTTGTGACTTCACCTTCACAATTACAATGACTATAAAACATGAAAGATTCAAATGCATAAAATCCCCAAACAAAGGGGATGAGTTGTATGATGTCCCCACATGTTGCACAAAGTCCTTGAAATATGATTCCTTTTGACATTGAATTGAAGGCATTCACCACATTTAATTGAAGAACCACCCAATTAAAGTGAATGTCCCAAGTACACCTAATACTATGGATCATAGCTTCATATCCACCCTTGGTTGCAACTGCAATTGGTGGGAGGAAAAATGTGTTGCAAAGGCATCATGAAATTAAAGGCATAAAATGTGGTATATAAATTGATACAATGCTTCCCCCATGGCAATGGGACAAATTCCACCTAAGGGCTTAGTCATGGTTAAGAGGCAAATCACTCCAAGGATATGCACAATATGACGTGAAATGTCACCTTGTGTAATATGGGAACAAAGTTGAAACAATTGTGGGAATCTACTTGTAGAATCTTCTAGGTGAAAATAATTTCAAAGGTGTTTAAAAACCATCCTAGAAAGGTTGTTTATAGATAAATGTGGCATGTATTAAAATGCTAACTTGAAATAATCAAATGAAAGCTTGAAGTCTTAGTTTGGTTAAAAGTTTTCTAGGAAAAGTGGGAGGAAACCATTTGATTGAAGATGTAAGATAAAGAGAGCCAAGGTGGTTTCAGAAGATGTGCGTGTAAGAGATACTAGTGCTAGAGTATGAATTGCTTGAAAGTATTCCCTTGCATGTTTAAAGACTAAATTATGGAGAAGGCGTTTATGAACTAGAGGATCGTGTTGGGGAAGATGCATTGAGTTCAAACTTGTTGTTAAAGCTTAGGCCATTAAAAAAATTGTTTTTATAGGTTATCCTATTTGCTTGCTAGAAAACGTTTGAGTCAAATTTGCATTTCCCTATGCCCTATTGCCCATCCACAAGGGGGTAGAACAAAACAACATTGGGGTAACAAGAGGAGCAAATGCCAAACAACCACATCATGAGGTTTTGTGCTAGCTTATCTAGTGAAAAATGAAATGCTACTTGTACATCACGCTGGAAAGTAGTGGGGATGTGGTTCTATAATTGAAGACAACAAAAGCCAAGATGGAAGGACCCAAGGATACTTAATGTCGAAACCCAAGCCCATGATGATGCTAGTGGGTTGGGAATAAGGAAGGGTATTAGGCCAAGATGGTCATGTAGGTTTAGATTAAATGGATTAGATGTTTGACAAGAACGTTGATGATGGGTTAACCTTCGAAGAGTATATTGACAACTGCAAGTTGGGCAAGAGGTTATAAGCATGAATGGGGCTATGGTGGTATGTGAAAGGACAAATGGGTGGTGTGAACTATGAGGTTTAATGAGACTTGATAAATTAAGGGACTTGGGACATTTTGTGCCTATAAAGAAAGAGGTTTATTAGGAGTGCTTTCTAAAAACTATTTATTTCAACTTAGCAATTTTAAACCTATAGAGCCAACCACCCAAAACTAGGTATTTCAAGAGGAAAAATATTTTTAAAATGATAAACAAGCAAGTTCCATTTCAAAGGATAATTAAACCCTAACTTTGCCATAATTTTGGACACCATCATCCTTATTTTATTATGTTTAACACAACCTACATATTTTTGAAAACTATTGTGCAAAGATTAAGGGTTCAAAAAATTTTAATTTTTTATTTTTTGGACTATCCAATTAAAGTAATACCCAACTTCAATAATAATTTAAAAAACACTTTCGATTCAATCCTTTGTTCAAAAGAAAGCCTTAGAAAACATATGATCGGTTGATAACTAACCATTATGTATTCACACGTTCACACTTACAACACACTCTTTGATTTTTTTTTCTACTTTTTCCTTTGGTATTTCATTAGGTTTATAACAAAAACTAAGAAAAACCAAGACCATGACAAAATTGTTCACTTTGTGGTTGAAACCTTATGTTGTGTTTAATTTGTAAGTAATAACTAGATTCTTGGTGATAAAAAAAACTTTTTGGGCTTGATAGAAATGTAAAGGAAAAAAATAAAACAAAAAAAAACTCCAGCACAAAAAAGACCCAAAAAAAAAAGTTACACAAAACCCACCGTCCCTTGGCTTTTTCACGTTCATTGTTTCGTTGCCTATTGATGCAATTGTTGTTATCATTATCATCCTCTTCTTTTGTCTCAGAAAATGGTTATTTTCATATGTCTCGGCATGCCCCAAAATTTAAAAACTAGACTTATAACTATTCCTATTGGAACCGCAACTAAACTTACAACCAACTCATTTCTAACGAAATTTGGAATTGAACATGGGTCATGGAACCCCTCTTTCCTTTTTCTTGAGTGCCCCCACTACAATTTTTTCCTCTTTGTCCTTATTTGCTTAATTTTCTCTCTCCTTGTTTTACATGATGCTAAATATTGAGCACAAAAAAACAACAATAATACTAGCAACCAAGCTATTACTAACACTACCATCGCCACTCATGTTCTAAAGACCATGTGAGTAGCAAATCTTGGCAACAAATTGTTTCCAAATTTATTCAAACCTTAGCATGCCTTAGGAGCAAAGTCATTCCAAACTCCATTTAGCAAGATGTGGGCCCAAATTGAAAATTCATCAAAAACTATCCACAAATACCTTCCCATTTGGTCATTATAAAACAATCCATGGATACATATTGCTTTTTGCAAGTTGTAAATATGTGCTTATAACCTAATAAAAATTTCCAAGAATACTCAACGGACATAAAATTTTGATGTTCACTAACATGAACTATTTAATATATATGGTTCAACATTGGTATGAAAAATAGTTACTTGAAAGCAAATTAAAATAAGGTATTCACAAAAATTATTCTTTAGCTCATATAGGTATGCATTCCAACATTTTGTAGTGCATTTGGTTATGATGCATTTATTTTCAGGTCATGTTGATAAATTGGTATATAGTTTCAAACTTTCATTCTATTCTTTGCACTAATTGTATGAGATAGTATTACACCTATTGTACTATCATTTTATAAAAGTGCCTAATATGTATTTATAAATATGTTTCAATTTATTTCTCTTTGGAATCTTTTTAAAGGTATTTTCAAGCATTATATATATATTCATCTTATAAATTGGATGAATGTTGTGGTTTGTGCAATTTAGGGTGGACCAAAAGGTCGCCAAACAAAATTTCATTGAAATTCATTTTGCAATTTTTTTTGACCACATATTGTAGAAAGATACCAAAGCAATCAATACCAAGTTTTTTATCTATTAATTTTTTTTCCATCTAAAGGTCATTGAGCATGACATTTGCAAATTTCAGCATGAATAATCTTATTTCAATATGTTATGCATTTTAAAATGTAATTAAAAAAATCCTAAATGAAAGCTCATACCTTTATTTTCATTTGATATGATAGAGATTTTGTTAAAAAATAACCTTACATTGCAGATTAATAAAATTGAGTCCCTAATATCTTAAAAATCCAACCATTAACTTCTACAAAGAATCCAATAATGTTTTTTGTTACATTTTAACAACTCCTGAATCATAATTTCAATTTCAAAATTCCATATTTTTAAAAGTTTTATTCGTTATGCATTACAATTGACTTGATTATGTATATATTTAAATCATAACATAAAAATAAATTGATTTAAAATATATATATAAATAATTGTAATCACACCCAAATAAAAAAAATTGTCACTATGACACCAAAATGATCCACCTTATCATGCATTTGCCCCTTGGTCACTTACTTTTAGATTAACCTAAATTGATGTTTTGCAAAACTCATAATATAATAATACCCTTTAACTGATTGATTAATCAAAAGAAATATTATACACTTACCCAACATTGATTATCATTAATTCAATACTCTAGAAAGCAAGCATATCAAGATTGGGTTAACCCCCTTTATAATAGGCCCTTGGTGACTAATTTTAATTTTTTTGACACTAATGAGATGTAATTTGAATATGTATAGTCACATTCCATATAAACCCTTGCAAGATTGTGACTATAAGGAAAAAAAACTTTACAAAATAATCCTTTATGCTAAAATAAAGGTTTCCATTGTTTAAATTTCTTACAATGCTTATTCTAAACTTTACTATGTATTATTAAACTTAAAGAAGGTTATGATTTTTGCCTGTTTTAATGTGACAATTTACATTGACTTTGAGCTCTTTAACTATTACCTAGTGTATTTTTTCAACTAGATTTTAAAATTTTATTTTATATATATTGTTGACAAGTTCACATTTTGTTTTGCTTGTTTACATTATATTTATTTATTTATTTTTGTCTTCAACTGGATTCATTGTTGTTAGTTTGCACAACTTGAACACAAATCAACACTAACATTGTTAAAAGAAACTACAAATTTACAAAACTCTAATATTTGCTTAAAATTTTCCCATTATAATCACATTATTTTTCAAAAATTACAAATATTTTGCACTGCTAACAAGTGTGATAGTGACTTAAAAAATGGTGTGACACAAACAAGAATGTGACTAAAATGGTAGTGAATGTAAAGGGGGTTTACTATAGTAGTTGTCCACGTAGGAGCACTGAAAATCTTATATATTAATTCACTACGTCCGTGACGGAACTAGGGTTTCAGGCCGACTGGGCCCGGCCCGTCCTGTTCCCAGAGTTTTCTTTCAAAAGATCTGTGGTTTCCGGGCCGAAATTTCCTGTTCCCAGAGTTTTCTTTCAAAAGATCTGTGGTTTCCGAGCTCGGCATTCAGGCCGACCGGGCCCGGCTTGTCGGTCGAAATTTCTTGTTCCCAGAGTTTTCTTTTAAAAGATCTGTGGTTTTTGAAGCGGCTAAAACGTCGCAGAGAAAATGTGTGTGTTTTTGTGATGTTTTTGCAGATCGTTTTCATCGATTTGTGATGCGCTGTTGACGGGATCAGATTTGAAAACGAGCGATGGTTTTATTGCAAGTATGTATGTATGTGTTTGCTTGTGGTATTGTGTTTTCGTAAGGTGATTTTGTTGCAGTTTGTCGGCTTGGTAGTTTATGTGTTGTATAACCATTTGTCTCACAACCCATTTGTCCTATTGTGCAGTTGCATGTTCTTTGATGGTGGAAAAAATTCATAGGTAAAGCTCAAACATGGCATGAAATCAATCCCTGTTGCAAAAGACTTGCTTTTCTGCAACTACTCATGATTAGTCAAAGCCATATTGGTTTACGCACAGCACTGAACTTGATCAACTCCTCCCCCTTCGGCCTCAAGTGATGACATTCTTGGCATTGGATACATAACAAATGCAGCAGTCAAGTGACATTAGGGTTTGCAATTGTGGATCAGTTGTTGAAAGTTTCCGACTGGTCATCAGAGACCTTCAGTTGATGCGAAGCTAGAACACAGAGAAAGGCTTCGGCCCCCCTGGCTTCCGAGCTCATGTCTTTGTTCCTTCTTTGCCATTGTCCTCACCTTTTAGTGCCATGCGGTGGCCCCACAACCTCTCAAGGTCTCACCTATATTTCAATTTCCAAATCTCTTTCTGAGTACAAAAAAGAGAAAAGAATTGTGCAACTGCAAGACATCCTTCATCAATCTATAAGCACATATTTCTTAAGCCCTTGACAAAGCACACTCCGATTTTTTAGCAATCCTCATACTGGAACCTACAATGAGACCTGCACTCCTGTTCCCATAGAAAAAAATGGTATAATTTTTTTTTCAGAAACTAGAAACTTCTGCAGAGAGCACGAAAAAACGTCATTGCGACTAGGGAAAACAGGTGAAACACAGAAGAGAAAAAGGAACACGAGGATCATGCTCAGTGCGCCATCGCCACTGAAGCAAAGAGCTCGCTGCACTCATCCGTCGAAGGCAGAACTCCAGGTCCTCAGAAACATCATCTGGCGTCCGGGCATCGAGGATCCCAGGTCTTAAAAATCGAGATCCTCAAATCTCTGCGAACTAAAAGGCCCTCTGGGGCCTGTCCTAATCCAGGTCCTCAGTTCATCTGGACCCAGGATCGCAGGTCTTAAAAGTCGAGGTCCTCAAAACATGACAAAGTACCTATAGTGGCCTAAGGTCACGGGCACCCACTAGTATATGTAATAGCAGTGAAGGCGCTCAGGGAAAAAGAAAGACAGGATGAAACTGAGTTTACCACCAAAATTGATGGAAAAACTAGTTTGGGTCCCAGTTCTCGCAAGATATTTGCGCGAGGGATTTTGCTAGTGATGAGGATGATGATGATGCCCGTGTTGAGAGATTTTGCGAAAGAGATTTGCGCGAGGGATTTGTGACTGATAATGTCGATGAGGCACGTTTGCTATTGACGATGATAACGAGACTTTTGCGAAGATGAAAATCATTGTTGTTTTTGCAACTTGATCTTAATCTTGTGTTGCCAGAATTAGTAAAGTAGGGAGATTTTTTTGCGGAGTTTGCAGTGTTTGCAGATCGGAAACTGCAGTAATTCGGAGTTGCAGGACAACAAGAAGGTCCTCATGATGAGAGTTTCGCAATTAGTTGCGGGCTCGGCGGCCAGCCCTCAGTACTCTTTGAAGCTCTCTAGACTTATTATTATTGTATCATGTTCAGATCCTAGGTTCGCGGCTGTTGTTCAGGAACTGTATATAAAGAGACGTGCAGTAGCTCATGTGCTTCTTCGAAGATTTCATGACCGTTGAGTAGCAGCTAGCTGATGAGGACGTAGTTTCCGGGGCTCTGATCGGAAGCTGGCTCCTGCTCGTGATCTGCATTCTAAAACAAATTCCAGAAAAATCTTTCCAGACTAGGGACGATCTTCAAGTTCTAAGCTGATCACGGTGCGATGCTTTCATTGGGCTGTTGCTCTTGTACTTCAACTCCCACCCAGTTGTGGACATGAAGTTCTCTGGAAAAATATATACGCAATCATGAACGAGCTGCTGCACCTCGCCGGATCCAACTTTCGCAAGATCGACAGCGCTCTTGTACAGACATGAGACCAGCTAATGCTGCAGGTCTCGATACATTAGGGACGAAAAGACACTCAGGGCGCCTTACAGGAAGCTCATGCGCTTCAGTACTGCTAAGTAGGTTGTTGATATTGACGACGTTGTTTACAGCTGCGGCTTCATCAGTGTACGCAACAGCTGCCGATCATGCCACTTCTACTGACCTCTTGAGAACGAGGAATCATCGCTATAAACAAACTCGATCACAAGGTCGAGTGAATTCAGATGCTTATCTTCAGCTGGACCGACTGGCGGTGGCGATTCAAGCTGCAAAGAAAACAGTCACAGTAAGCATTTCTTAGCAAGTAGTGTTCTTAGAATCTATCTAGAAAACACATTAGCCGGGATTCAGATCATCGGATGCGGTTCTTTGAACAGTTGGCAGCTTGTTGAAATTTTTCTTCAAGATCTATGTGCATCGACTCGATTGGATTTTGGCAGCTGCATGGACTCGAATAGCTGGCACTGAGCTGCAGGTAGAGAGAGATCATGCGATGTGAAACAGTTTATGAGATCTAATCTCGGCAGTGGCGAACTGGGCTGGGCACAGCTGTCCGATGGCGATCTTGTATCCTGCATCCCCATAACCAAGCAACCTGCTGTCACGGATTCCGCAACGCCTATCCAGGTTCTTATGATTCCCTCACATGCTGCGTTGCTGGCTGTCGCTTTGCAGGAGTTCTCAAGATCTGTAGCCCCAATGCATCAGCACACATACAGCTTGTAGACCTTGAACACAGCAAACATCGACAATTGCCGAGCTGTGAAGTACTTAGGCGTCTAGAGAGCTAATGCATTGATGATCCTTTGCAGCTGGAGCCCTCGATGGTACCGTCGAAGCCGCAAAATCGGAATGGGAATCGAAAGGGATCGAAGCAGGCATCCCAACGATTCGCGTTGGAAGTTGGGTCGTGCCCAGCAGGTACCATCCCCGTGCGCCGTAGATCGCCAGACCAGACAACAGCGGAATCTGACCAACTTGACTCGTCAAGCGCGCCCGTCTCCATTCACGAGGTGATCTCCAAATCCCAAGCGCGCCCCTCTCTATTCACGAGGTGATGTTCAAATCCCTGCGGATGCGAGCGAGTGAGTCCACGGATTGCATGCATGGCTCCAACTTTTTCTATCTTTTTTTTGGGTGCAAAACGTAGTGTCGAGATCACTCACTCGAACTCATCATGTATCATGTAAAAAATCTGTACAACTTCGACTTCTGATGATCTGAAGGAAGTAGGAATTGGAGAAGTTGATCAACCAGGACACAGAAGTCTACGTACTCGCGTCTGTGTAATATCCTGATTTCATGTGAGTTTGGGACTTTGGTTGGTCGGGTGGCCTGGGGTATGAACAATTGTACTGGTGCACAGCACGCATATGCATCCACAACAATAGCACATCCTCCGTCTTTCAAAGGCACTGAGGTGATCCTGAATGTCTGGGAACCTTTGGTAGAGCCTCATTGCTTCAGTCTCGCGCAATTGTGGCTCATCAATACTGGCCTCGCCTTTCCTTACAACAGCAGCGATGGCCTTCTCAACACCATTGAAGCTGGATGGCAGGTACTATATGAAATCATATCAGAAATTTTCAACTACTTTCTACAAAATTTTGTCCATTACTGTTTGCAGAGTACATCAGCTGGGGGAGTTTAGATTTTCCCCCAACCCTCGCAATTCCAGCAAGTAGCTAGATCCTTACCCATGATGCACCTCCCTGCTCCAAAGTCCTGCATCTTTGTGAACTAACTACCCAAACTTCAGAACGCAATTTGTGGAGTTTGGCAAATTAACCAACTTTGTGAACCACCCAAAAGTTTTAGAATACAATTGTGGAGTTTTGCAAATCCATTTTTGTGAACACCCAAACTTTAGAATCTGATTGTGGAGTTAATTGGAAAATTCAAATTTTGTGAACACTTGACATTGACTTTGCAATTGAAATTTTGGAGGACTTAGCAAATCCAACACCTTTGTGTGAAACACTTAAACCTTGAGCGTCCAAAACGTGGAGTTTGAATTTCCACATGTGATCATCATGTCATGTGGTGTGGTGCTGCAGGTTTTTCCAGATCTGTATGGTGACAACCATGCACGGCTTTTCATTTATTGGACAGTAAGTGGTAATGCAATTCTTCTTTTGCAAATGTAGATCAAATTTGCAGGGCTTAATATACTAAGGGGCCTGCAAATCCCAAATGTACCAAAGTAAAGTCATCTCATAATTCATTTTGTGTGGAAGTCTAGCTGAGAGATGAACCAGCAGAGATGAAAAAACTGAAGCAAATGATATCAGCAGCAGCAGAGAAATCACAATGGAGAGATTGTCAGTTTTCTCAGAATATCATTGAGTTTTTTGTGATTATACTGTCTCCAGACTTTTTGAAGAAGATTAATCCATTACTGTTCAAGATCTGCATGACCAGAAAATTGCGTGGCAGGGGGATGATTACCAAGAAACAGGATGCTACAATCTCAACCAAGGCTGTGAAGCTGGGAGTCTGGGATTCATTCAAGTCAGCAACAAGGTGCTGATTGGGGGAAGCGTTGCTCCAACTTCCATTGTCAACTCGACACAGTATGAGATCAAATTACAGGTCTTCAAGGTATCTATATCACTCACTACTTTTACCCATTCTCTATCACTACAACCATGACAGTGTAGTTGAATGTAACAAGTCTATTCAGCCCTGAACCTTCCAATTGACCTAGCATGTCTGTTATGATAATCATGAGAATAAGCAGCAGGAGTCCATCTTTCATTTGCACAATCTATCTACATAACGTTTTTAAGTGACAACAACAATCAGTCTCTTCCCATCACAGCAGAAAGGCACACAATCAATCACCCAATTGATTGTTCATTGTATGATTTAGGGTTTGGGGGAAAACCTTTCAGGAGATTGCTGCAACGCCCATTTTCATTGAAACCTAAATTCACTACCAAAGATCCCACCCACAGTGACTCGAATCTGGTTTAGGTAAAAGCATATCTAAGAGAGTGGATTCAATTCTGTGAGGTAAGCATGCCAATGTGTGACAAATATCTGGAGACTAACTAGGAGCAGTTGTTTTCTTTTTGTCAGGTTTTTGAAACCTTTGCTATCCAAGCACAAGTTTGAGAAGAACAAACCCATTTCATACCATTATTATGCTCACTTCATCCGAATTTTGACATACAAACTGTTTCACTGTTGCCATCATAGTGCCATACAAGGACAGAGTGAACCAGCACCCACCAGCCCATTATGCAAAATGGATGCTGTAGGGTCAGGAAACACTTTCTAACTGTGTTCCTGCACCAGAGCTAACAACAGGGTTAGCTATGTACTAATCATCCACATGCATCTACCTATAGGAAACATCAAATTCCTCACCTCTTGAAAGGCAGAATAAGACTCAAGAGGTCTTAACATATACTGCTGCATTGGAAAATGGATACTGTGTTTGAACCCGAAGAGAAGAACTAAGTGTTGTAATACTTTTTATTTAATTTTTTTTGTTTGAGGTTTTCAGGATGATATTTCAGGCAACTGGTGGCTTCAATTCAATGATGAGTTTGTGGGGTATTGGCCAAGATCTCTCTTCCACTCGCTCAAGGACACTGCTGATGCTATTGACTGGGGTGGTGAGGTAATCGTGTACAATGATAATAGCCCACACATGCACACCAACATGGGAAGTGGGGAAGCATCATATCTGGGCTATAAGAAAGCTGCCTATCAACGCAATCTACAATATGTAGGGACTGATAATGCCTTGCATATTGCCACTGGTCTGGAGGTATGCTTTTTTTGCAACCTATCAAGAAAAACCTCGTTTGCCTCTGACATTCTTTATACAAGTATGATCCGAATATATCAGGGGTTGGGTTATTGTCTGTGACTGCAAGGGACCACCTAAGATCATGGCAATGGAACCATGTTGCTGCCTGCGTCCAGAGTAACCATGGCCCTCACCAGTGCACAATGCAGGATAGATTAGTTACTCACTTTTAAGTATTTGAGCGTTTGTGGGCTTTGTGCAGGCTGTTACAGAGGCTGCATTATGCTATGGAATTATGGCTAAAAGCAGCAAGTATTGGGGTTCTTTTGTCTATTATGGTGGATCTGGGTCATGCTGCAACTTCTCATTGTAATCTGGCATGAATGTAGATCTAACATATGGACTAGTTTTGGAGTTATGAACATGGTTCAAACTTTATAATTCGGCCATGAAGATTATCTTCTGGCTTTGTAGCATACCTGCATATTGACTGCATTTCATTATGCTCACAGATCACCTATTTCATATTGTCTTGACTCTTGACATTAGAATTTCCGTAAAGCAACCAGAACTGGGCACAAAATCAAAAGTCAGGATCAAAACGGTACACATGAAATTTTGGTATGTCAATACAACACACAACTAGATGCAACAAAGGGGTGTGTCACACTGTGTCCTTGCCATTGACATTAAAAGGTATCTTAAGAAGGCAAAAGAAGAATTATGGAAATTCAAATATTTCACCAAGCAAAAGTATAATCTTCACAAAAATCCTCGAAAAGAAACCAAAATCCTTCAAGATATTATTATAACTCTATTATAACTAATCTCAAGTTTCAACACAAGCCAAAATATCAGCTTTCAAAAATCCTCATATAAAAAATAGACCTAGGGGCCAAAATCCATTAAGCTACTATACTCTATAATGAATGAATCTAAACACAATATACTTGCCTTGGTAGACAATGCCAACAAATTTGCTTCTGGCATACATGTGTAAGGGTTGGGTCTTTGGACCCTTGATTGGCAATTCTCAAAAATCAAAGATGTGGTCTTGACCCAAGACCAAAGTTCTAAAAAGAGAATCAAAAGAACTGGTCAAAGAGCCTAACTTGAACTGCCAGTTCCTTTTCAGAAGCACGTCTTTTGAATTTTTTTCAAGAGTCTTGAAATGTTGGTTATTTTAATCTGAATCCTTTTCTTAAAGTCCAGAATTGGGAATTCCTTAATTTTCAAAATCTGGAACCAGAGGTTATAACAAAAACAAAGAACCACCCAACACTAGCATTGACCTTCCCAATATCATCCACAATTATTGATATGCACTAATATAGTTGAGAATTACGTGTTGTATTCCACAATTGTAGCAAGACATTATAAAAGAAGTGGTTTTTATCGTACAATATCTTTGCCATTTATCCCATATTTAAAAAGATCACAAGGTTTTTAAGTCCAATATCATTTGTGTAAAAAGCCTTAGTTCACTTTAATTTGCATCATTCAAAAAAATAAATTAAACCATATGTGATCAAATGATGAATCATAAATTGTCATACTTTGATGAATTTCCAATTTAGTTTATTTAAAAATTTAAGTTGGAATTTTTGGGTAAATCTGATACTAGTTTGTGAAGTGTCAATTAAAGATAGGAGTTTTCAAAGATAAAGATTGGGGCGGGGTTGTAAAGTATGATGATGTGAATTGCTACTCAACATTATTTGAATGAATGACATCTCTTTAAAGTGTAATGGCATACACAACACGCAAGGTGCTTGGGGGCCATTCGTACATGCTGAAACATGTCAGCATCACATCACATGTTCTTGCAATCAACATGTTTTGATCCCATGTTTTGAGGGGGCAGGCATACCCTGCCACTCGTCTTCTTGCCCCATGCAGCATCATCATGTATGGCCAACCCCCCCCCCAAAAACACCTCAACTATGTATCATGGGCACATTCAAAAGATGTCACTCAAATAATGTCAATTCTCCTATGGATCAAGTTCCAATTGTTACCGATAGTA